>OOFC01049797.1:58105-68892 GCA_900323345.1 Pseudochromis fuscus
TTATTTGTTTTTCAGCTGTTTTCTCTTCTTAAAAAGATGACCAAATTAAACTGCGTTAATCTCGACAAGTTTATGGAGGAATTTGGTCAACTTGAACAGGTGAGTGATGTTAGCTAGCTAGCCCTTAGTTGCAGTAATTGGTTACACGTCTTCGTAGTTTAACGTTATAACCTTAGAAATATCTTATTTGACGTAATTAACTTTTAGCTATTTGTTTTGTTTTGCTACTGTTCACTGTATTGTGTTGTATAGTCCGCTAACTTCCGTTTCTTTAGATAAAGCAACAGAGAATTAAGTGTGAATTGAAACTAAAATGTTCACGTTATACTCTGTTACTGTATATCGGTGTATGATAGTATTCACTAATGTCCTGAACATGTTAGTGAATAAAGTGTTTCCTCTTGGTTTAACTTTTATCAAACAGAAAATTACAGAGGTCAGTGGTAAAAACAGCATGTTGGAGATTAAGTTGGAGGATGCAAATAAACTCCAGAGGTTCTATCTGACCAAAGAGAAGAGTCTGATTGAAGGTGAGTGTCTGTGTTTACACCCATAAACTGATACATCACATTTATCTATCTTCTTAATTCACTGTTGGTTTTCCAATATTGATCCTTGTGATGATTTGGTGTTAGTATGTCTCCCTCTGTTGGTGATTTTGTGAAATGACAATGACTCATGTTTTCAGTTCAGAAAAATCTAGCATTTCGAGATTTGTATTCAATCACACATACATCAACAATACATGTATATATAATACGCTTCCAACAATAATCAGTCAGGTTAATGTTACATGTAATTTAATATAATTGACTAAACTTAAATAGAATTAACACAGCATTTGCTTGGAAGCAGAAGCCGTCACATCCATATTTCATCAGTTAAAGTTTTTCTTTTTTGTAGTGATTACTTTAAGGCTTGATATCTTAATGAGCTTGAGCAACTTTTTTCCTCTTTTTAGTGCATTTCTTACATTAACACCAAATTGAATGTGACACAACAATAACATGACAGGTACTTAATGGCATTATTGTGCAACACAAAGTCCAGTATAATTTGTACATTCAACTGAATTTACATCCATCTAGATGAAAAACACTGTGTAGGAGAGTTTTGTGTTTTCTTTTAGTGTTTGGTAGGTTAAGCTTTCAGCACACAGATGAACTGCATTCAGATCATTCAGTGGTTGAATCAACCTCAAACAGTCAAACAAACCATGAGAATATGTTCATTTTGATCAACCTGTTGCAGACAAAGACAGCCTCCTCATCACAGTGAACAGACTTCAGCAGACTCTGCAGGAGCAGTGCAGTCTCAGAGGTAACTGTAATGACTGGTTCAACCACTGTAGGTTTAGAAAATAACAATACCAACATTTTGACTTGTTTTTGTCAAGACAATTCAGAAAGTGTTTCTTTTAAACTAAATTAATGGCTTCACAGTTTCTGAAGTGAAAACATCTCACATAGATTCATTAAGATTTTCATTAAGACATAAACAAGAACTAAAACTTAACATCAGCATCATCTTAACAGTGTTCGTAGTTTTAATTTTGTGCAAGGATCATTTTCAGCATGTAAATATTCTGTTTCAGTGGAGAACGAGAGACTGAAGAACGATGTAGAGGATCTGAAACAACAGAATCAGAAAACAGTGGAGGTAAGAACAGAAGGAGAAGTGGAAACTGATTGAATTTACAGGCTTTGTGGACACAGGTGTTTTCTGGCTCATTGGTCCATTAGGTGGCAACTGGGTGAAGCTCTGTGTGGACAGGATCAATGTGTGCTGTCATACCGGATGTAACAAACCTACTAAGTAAGTCTATGTATTTCAGATGTTTGTGCAGTCATGGTTTCATCTCGTGTGTGTGTTGTTATCAGGTTGGAGAGGCTGAACTTCAGCGGCTGATCAGTAAAATGAGAGCAGAAGAAGAGAGCCACCAGAGGGAGCTAGAGGCTGTGAGACAGCAGTCCCAGTGTGAGGCAGAGGATGCCCACAGGGAGCACCACAGTCAGTGTAAGGCCCACAAACTACTCACTGCACTGAGACGATGGCCCGGTGCCAGTCGACCTAATGCACCCTCACCTCACCAACGACAATCAACGTCACCCGTGACGTCAGCGTTAAGTGTATGCACGCAAGAGCATCCAAACTCTGTCTGATTAATGAGACACCCACAGAGTATGTAGCTTAATGAAATGGAGTGTTGGTTGTTTGGCTGCTGTGGATCAGCAGACTAGTTCAGTTGGTCAAAATGTTTCTATGATAAGATTCTGGTTAACAATATGTGTGATGAGAGTAAGAATTAAGACTTCTTGCAGACACCTTTAGAAGTTTGTTTTTTTATAATGTGCATTTCCACATTCAGTGCTGTTGCAATATGAAGCCAAATCTTAAAGTCTGTGGAGGGGTTATTGTCAGGCCACAACCAGGCTCCTCTGATCTGAGCGGTGGAGGTTATTTGAGCTGAGAGGCCATCATAAAAAAATCACACATTGCTTTATTATGAGGGGGAAAAACAGTATTCTAATGTTTCACTTCATCAGTTGTGTGCTCCTCTTTGGGTACACTCAGAGTTACATGGTCCAGTGCATCTTTCTTTGTGTTATTTTATTTTTTATTTTTTTTACAAAAACTTCTGAAAACAACATCATGACATCAGCATCCGAGCAGAGCAACAGAAGAGAAATCTTGTAGGCCAAAAACTCTAAAGATGAATTTACCTAATGCTGCTTTATTGTATTGGCAGTGGAAGCTAAAGATGCTGAAATAAAGAAGATCCTGGAGGAAAAGGAAATGGATCTGGAGGAGATGAAGAAGAGGCTGAAGGATCAGGAGAGGGACAGGCAGAGAGAACTGCTCAAGTTACAGATGGAGGTAAATTAAGGGTTGTGCTTTCCAGCAATAACCAGTGATCAATATGTGCTGTTTCCTTCAGCTAATAGCTTTTAGCAAGGCTATATTATATCCAGGGTTAATGATGTCTATTGATAATCAACAGCTGATAATACAAACAGTAGCAGGTGTTTTGTTCATGGAGCAGAAGTTATTTTTTGTTAAAATGAACTTTACTCTGGTTGTGGGTGGTCACTTTCAGCTTTATTTAACTCACTGGTGGTTTGTCTTTGTGTGTTTTGACAGTTTGGTGCAAAGTTAGCCAGAGTTCAGAGTGCAGCTCAGTGGAGCCAGCAGCAGCAGCAGCAACATGGCTCCCACCTTCTTCAACAGAGTGTCTTTAAGAGGGTGAGCTGCACACGCAGTAACTTTCACATCCTGTGTTTAACCCACTTTGAGGCAGGAAACAAGTTGTGTTAATTAACCTGCAACTGAAGCTCATGGTGTGAGTTAATATACTCCATGAGTAGAGAACCATGAGTGTAAGTGATGGAGGGATGTGTGAACCTGCTGGATGAGATTGGGTGGATCACTTTGTGTAGAATTGAGAAATCCAGGATGAGGGTAGAAAGCCAGGCGTCACCAAGGCTCCTAAGCTCATCATCACCAAGTGTGTTTCACGATGATCGAGTCAGGCTGAGGGAATAATGAACAAGAGGGTTCACCAGATGCCGAAATAGCTCAGTTGGGAGAGCGTTAGACTGAAGATCTAAAGGTCCCTGGTTCGATCCCGGGTTTCGGCAGAAATGGCTGGTTCTTTAAAGAACCATGAATATTTTGGAGTAACTACCACTACATGATGATGAACACAACAGAGGGATAATAATTTGTTCCACTTTTTGTTTTATCTCCTGTATGTCTGCTGTTTGTAATCATCTCAACAGCTTCAGTGATAAAATAATAACCTCTAACAACAAAATGAACAATGGTCCTCTAGTCGCACAATGGAGACATTTGCAATACTGAACTGAATGGCAGTTGTACATTTAATACAGGCTAACAAAAAAAAAGCAAGTTACAGAATAAGTGTTAAAAAAACAGTGGCTTATGTCAGAGACCCTGTTCACACTTAGTTTTAAGATACGTCTCAGGTGATCGGATCACATCAACAGTGCTAGATACAAGTGTAAACTAGAAAAGCACTCGGAGAGCGCAGACCTTCACCAAGCACAACATTTCCTTCCATATTGTCCATATTTCCTGTTATGTCCTTGTCTCCAACAAGGACATAACAGGAAATATGTCATCAATACAGGACTGTGCAGGATAACATGACTGTTGGGAGAAAGCGTGCCACATTTCAAAAACAACGGAGAGCAGCACAGAGGTTTGTGGTTGGTGTGCAAGTGAGACACGATGCCTTAATTTACTTTGGACAGAAGACTCAGGACAGTTAGCTAAACGAGCAGCTGCAATGTGAGTCGTTTATAAAATCTGGCGGTCTTCTGGTGCTGAAACTGTGCGTGAGCCTTTCTGCTTGATATGACTCTGCTGTAGTAACATCTGATCTCATGTGGTCAGCAGGATGATTTGGAGACTCATGTTGAATACAGGTGTAAACAAAGATGTGTCTCAGCTGTGAACAGGGTCAGAGCGACTGCTGGCTAAACACATGAGGATCCAGGATTATTAAAAGCCTGGCTGTAAGCCTGGTCTGGAGCATCCAGGCTGCACAGAATAAATCTCCATGGTAACTTATGTCTTACTGCTTTCATGAGACTGAACCCGGGTTTGATTGAGCCGGGGTAGCTGATAAATCCTGGCTTCATCTGGTATCTTGGTTTTGTGAAACAACCATGTGGAGTCAGTAAAGGATCTGGCTGCTTCCTATCGTGCTCCCTCACAAAGTATCCTCATGTGGATCTCAATGTGTTGTTCTACTTGTGATCTGATCTCATGAGACACATCTGTACACCAAGTGTGAACGGGGCCTAAGTGTACATAACACATGAGAAGTGTGCACATGTGTTAGTTTGTTGTTTTCTTCAGGTTTCTTATCTCCTAAAAAATTAAGGGTTACAGCAAGTTATGTAATTTAGGTTGATACATTCTGGACAGATGTGTTCATCAAAAAGTTGCAATTATTACATCAATTTCTTCATTTATTTTTTAGAAAGAACATCAAGTGTACTCTGCATATATTATTTTCATTAACTCTTCAATCAAAAAGAAAAACAAAGACAAGGCAAAATGTAGCAAAAATGTAACTTTCCTGATTTTTTCAAACTCTCAAATATATAAAAATTTGCATATTTTTGTAAACAACCTTCTTTATTCTTTTGCATCGGATGTCGTCGTTGCTCCATGATCTACCTGAGCTGTGTTTCTTCCAGCCCTAGAACAGATATCCAGCTGAATACAAAACACACCTCACACTTGACTGGATGAAAGCTGTTAAACTGGTGGTTGTGTTTTTGTAGGTCACTGATGTCAGGAGCTGCTGTTCTGAGAAACGTGTCTTTGTGCATGTGTGTACTCAGAAGCTGCTCTTCATCCAGGAGGAGAAGAACAAGGAGATTGCGGCTCTGCGTCAGAGAATCAAGGAGCTGGAAGACAATCAGCTCGTCAGCACCTTCGGCGGCGGCCCTCTGAAGAGGAGGAAGATCTAGTTTGTGTTGACGCTAACAAGCTGCTGACCTGCCAGCTTTGCAGGGGCATGAATCCCCTGTTGTTGCAGATGGGGGGGGCGAAAGAAACTAAAATTTCGACAATTGTACTTTAGTTTCATTTAGAAGAAAAGTTGGACTTTTGTGGGGCAGAGAGTCCATTAACACAGCTGGTGTTTGTGTAGTGTTTTCCTTGATTAGATTTGCAGTTTCACCGCCCTCCTCGCAGGTGACCAGTGTGCAGAGAGTACATTTAAACACTTGCTGTATTCCTGTCTAAAGCTTTAATCCAATTAGACGCCCGCGGCGAGGGATGGAGGGAGGGGAGGTGTAGACGAGGGTGAATTACACATCTGAATGAATGAATCACATAGCTGGAAGGCTGAGCTCATTCAAGGAATTAAACCTGTTTATCTCTTCTCATTCAAAGAAATAATTTGACTATGACTCGTTGCATGGGTTTTTTCTGGATTCTTTGAAGTGGAGCTTCTCATCTCATCTCATCGTCTATACCTGCTTAGTCCACACTTGGGTCGCAGGGGTCTGCTGGAGCCTATCCCAGCTGTCATAGGGCAGGAGGCGGGGTACACCCTGGACAGGTTGCCAGCCTATCACAGGGCTAACACAAAGACAAACAACCATTCACTCTCACACTCACGGTCAATTTAGTTTGATCAATTCACCTAACCAGCATGTCTTTGGACTGTGGGAGGAAGCCGGAGTACCCGGAGAAAACCCACGCATGCACAGGGAGAACATGCAAACTCCGCACAGAAAGGCCCGAGCCGAGATTCGAACCCAGAACCTTCTTGCTGTGAGGCACAAGTGCTAACCACTGCACCACCATGCCGCCCCGAAGTGGAAGCTTCTGAATTCTGTAATTTGTATTCAGTGGAAAATTGGTGGTGATGCAGTCGGTGTGAATTTATCTTCCTGAGCATCACTTCCTGTATAAGATTTTGAGCTGCTTAATTTGGAAGCTGCAGTCAATAAATGAGGGTTAGATCAATCTACTATACAATACTTATGTAGCTTAGCTTAGCTTAGCACAAAGACTAGAAACAGGTTTGGAAAGGTTTCCTGAGTCAGCCCAACCTGCAGCCCTACAGCTCATTAATCAACATGTAGCATATTTTATTTATAAAGACTTTCATGGGCATTATGTGCAGCCACTTCCTGTAGTTGAGTCATCACAAGACTCATATGAAGTTACTGCTGCTGCTTGCAAAGTTCTGCAGCTTATTCCAAATTAATGATAAAATATTTTTAACCAACACAAATTTTTGTTTAGAATTCACTGAAACAACCAGTTGATAAGTCAAAAAAAAAAAAAACAATTGAAAAACAGTCGATGTCTCTGTGATCAGCTGAAACATGGAAGTATCAGATCATGACCTTGTAAATCATTTGAAGTCATTTGACCATTGTCTGTCTGACCCTTGCTGTCCCGCCTCTGCTCGTCACAGGGACGACACACCTGAATGAAGACGCCTGGTTAATCTCTTTATCTGTGCTGTTCAGCCAGCGTCTAAAGGGGGACACAGAGCTAATCTCTATGGGAACATTAGATAATACCCTTGCATAAGATTTCATCTCCACGAAAGTCAGGACATCGACCTTAGCTGCATAACCCGTCCATCCCCCACTTCACATGGAGTACCAGGTGTACACGGTGGTACACCTGCAGAGAGCAGGTGTACCACCGTGTACACCTGGTAATCACAGGTGCTGAAGATACTAATGCATATACCAAGTGTGTGCATTCGTTGTGAGTTTTTCACCTCATTTTTGCCGCCTTGAACCGACGCTGGTCGTTTGAAGGGATTGGGACAGAACTAAATTAAAACAGGATTAGAGTTCATGACACCATCTTAATCCTTTGTTTCTCGGTGGCGAGGTGAAGGGTGTGGATGGGGAGAGGTGTGGCCTCGCACTGACTGTCCACTTGATTCATGGCTCAAACAGATGCACACACACCCCGCCCTCCCCTCACCTCCTGACTGCTGTGTTCTTGGACATCGGTCTCCAGTAGTCGCTTGGAGAGGGAAGGGAAGGACACTATGACGGCGAGTGGAGAGTATTTTTCTGGGTCCTGCTGGACCACAGCAACAACACTGGTTTAATATTGTTTGTTTGCAATGGGATCTGCAGCCATGCTTTGATGCAGAGGAGCAGTTTGGAAACTTGGTAAGAGCACTTTTTGCATCTCTTCACATGTTTTTAATCTTTAGTAAAATGTGCAGAAAATACAAGCTATGGCTTCAGTGCAAGACATCACACATACAGTCTCATGCATGGAGCTTTTAAGGACGATCAAGGGCTTCATGCATCAATTAAATCATCTTGGATCGTGTTCTTCTGTGCTGGTAATAACTCAGTCGTGTAATTCTGTTTTTGCAGATGCCATTATCTCCAGCCTGCTGCAGAAATGCCCGGCAGCCAGTACCAGGTGACGATCACCAAGCTCCACCACAGCCTCTACAGCCTGACGGACAGCTCCGAGGCCGGCCCCGAGGATGAGGAGGCCGAGGCTCCGATGCCCCTCACTCCCTTGCAGAAACTCACCACAGAGATGTGCAAGGACGAGAAGGCCATCAAGGAGCTGATCATCGGCCGCAGGGTGGGATTTTACAAGGTCCGCGGGGAGATCGGCTACGGGACCTTCTCCAGGGTCAAACTGGCTTTTCACGCTCTGACCAGAGGTAGATGGACAAAACACCAAACACCTCTGACAGTTTTGATTTTGTTTCTTTTGCACACGTGTCCAGCTGCTTTGCTACATGTAGAAGAGAGAAGCTGCACAGAACACCTGGTTGATAGCTTACAGCGTTGTTATGTAAGCTGGTTTTAGTCGGTTTTTAAAAACAACTTTCAAAAGATGGTCTCCAGACCTCTGCTGTTCTGCACAGGTCTAAAACTGACACCCATGCACAGCTCATAACCGTGTCCTCTGCCCTTTGACCTTCACCCGTCTGAATCCTGCTGTATTTAAACTGGCACCTGCAGCTGTGGCTCCTGTGTGGACACAACAAAAGGTAGTTTCAGGTCCACAGGTGACACCAGGTCTGTCCATTACATAACTGCCTGTTCCCAGAAGTAACAAAGAAGGATAAAGACAGAACGACAGATTAACAACAAGTAAATAAAAATCTCCCGCTTTCTTTTTTCTCCAACTTTACTTTTCCATCACAAACAGTTCGAGGACTTAGCAAAAAGATTAGATGTCGCCTGACCTTATCCAGGCCTGAAGATATTACCAGCTGCTTAACCCAGTGTGTACATAGCAGCAGGTGATTACTTTTAGGGAGGAGTATTAGCTCTTTGATGACAGTTTATCTGCATTTGGTACCGTTTATGTCATCTACAGCAGTGTGGACTTGTTCAGTCACTACCCACTGCTCACTCAACAAACAAAACATTTCCAAACTTTTATGCACTCAAGTCAAATTTGTGAGCTAATCCAAACTAGACCTTTAAAGCCAACTTTATTTTGTTCATTACTGACCATCAGCTGCCTCGACTAATGCATTAACAGTGAAATTTGTGTGCACTCTGTTATGTACATGGATGCAGAAAGAGATATTTGTAAAAATCCAAACTACCCAGCAACAAACAGCCAGAACCTGAGTGTAAACCTGATGTTTTGTTGGGTTTCAGTGAGAATGTTTTCATCATAAACTCAAATAGATTTTTATATGGTTTCAGTATATTACTTACCAACACTTTTTATGTTCATCTCTAAAATGTCAGAAAACACTGAAAACACCTGTTTCCATATTTCCAGATTTTGAGGGGATGTTCTCATTTTTTTGGAAACCCAGAACCACTTTAAATCTTCAGAGCTCTTTAAACTGCTCACTGTGTGACCAACAGTCCAAACACTACCCTTAAACAGAACCTGGTGAACACTGGGAGTTAGTCTGAGTAAATTACTAAGTCACAAATACTGTCCTTGCATTATTTCCTGAATGTCTACTAATTACATCTGTATAACATTTGAGTTTCTGCTCCACTGTCCTGAGTCCAGAAGGATAGTTTTCTTTGGAGTTGTTGTACTCTGACCCCTTGTTGACCTCCACACTGTTGTGTTAAATGTCTCTCCCTGTCTCGTCTTCCCTCGTAGACAAAGTTGCCCTGAAGATCCTGGACAAGACGAGGCTGGACGCTCAGGCCCAGCGTCTGCTGTCCAGGGAGATCACCAGCATGGAGGCCCTGCTGCACCCCAACGTGGTGCGTCTGTACGAGGTGGTGGAGACGCCGAGCCGCCTCTACCTGGTGTTGGAGTACGCGGGAGGAGGGGATCTCCACAACAGGATCTGCAACGAGGGAAAACTGTCCGACAACGCCAGCAAGATCACCTTCGCCCAGATCCTCTCTGCCATCAAATATATGGTTTGTGAGGTTCAGACTTTGTTAGTTCAAGCAGTTAGTCGAACACTTTAGATGTAGAAATGATTGAACACTTAGGTATTTGTTAGTTTACATAGTTTATTGTGCACAAGATAAAAACAAACAAGAGTAAGGTCTCCAGTTCAGTTTCATCTATACATCTCCCTTTTACTTTATTAACTATGTTTATGGCATTAAAAAGATTAAATAAAAAAAGCTGAATATTTCACTTGTCACATGATTGTGTAGCATCAAAGTTGTAACATTAATTTAAACATGCAACAAACTGTCATGAAGAGTTTACTTTGATCATTGTTGTCAAAACTAGACACCACAGAGTGTCCTAAACTGTGGACATACAGGTGCTGTCCCTTTAAGGTAACCACCACAGCAGCTGATCACCAGCTGGGTAACCAGGAAGGAGGCAGGAACTATTTCCACAGACTTCCTGACATGTCACAGTAAAAGACACTAAAGTAAATAATAAACTGAGTGATGGTTAAATTCCATTTAGCTGCTTCATCTTCTAATGATCAAGCTGGTTCACAGTCAGTGCTGCTGCTGTGAGAGATTGAGATGAGCTTTAAGTAGAGCTGTCAACTGATTTAATTACATTCTTTGTGAATAATTATTCTAAATGTGTTGCTGTGAAAGTTTAGAAAAACATTTCAGTTCAACTCAATTGTCAACGTTCTCCATTTTTTATTGGAGAACACTTCTCTTCATCTACTAAACCAGCCTGTGTTTATTCGTGCAGCACAACCTGAACATCATCCACCGGGACCTGAAAGCAGAGAACGTTCTGTTCACCACTAACGGCTGTGTGAAGGTGGCCGACTTTGGATTCAGCACGCGGGTGTCAAACCGCAACATCGCCCTGGATACTTTCTGTGGCTC
>OOFC01049799.1:0-38754 GCA_900323345.1 Pseudochromis fuscus
ATGAAAAAAAGTCATACTATAGCATGTCGTCCAAAATATCACAAAAAAGTCATACTATAGCATATCGTCCAAAATATCAAAAAAATGTCATACTATAGCATGTCGTCCAAAATGTAAAAAAAAAGTCATACTATAGCATGTCGTCCAAAATCATGAAAAAATGTCATACTGTAGCATGTCGTCCAAAATATCATAAAAAAGTCATACTATGGCATGTCGTCCAAAATATCATAAAAAAGTCATACTATGGCATGTCGTCCAAAATATCATTAAAATATCATACTATAGTCGTATAGTGTCGTCCAAAATCATGAAAAAAAGTCATACTATACTATGTCGTCCAAAATATCACAAAAATGTCACAGTATGTCATTAAGAAAAAGCATAGCATAAGATGTCAACGCAGCTGCCCTCTAAAGGGCGCTCGCCCCGTCGGGGAATCGAACCCCGGTCTTCCACATGACAGGCAGCGATACTGTCCACTATACTAACAAAGACTACTGTGGACAAAATAAATGATCCAAAAATGTCGTACTAACCAAAATCATTACAGTGTCATTTGTCGTTAAAATGCATTAAACAAAATGTCACAGTCCAGTGTTTTGTGAGAATTCATCAAATTCATCACACATCATCAACAGTATGTCATCAGAATTCATATCAAAAAACATCATATTATCATATGTCGTCAAAAATAATAAACAAATATTTTGTCATCACAGCCATCTTGGATGATCTCTCTGTCAGGGAATCGAACCGCAGTTTTACACGCGACAGGCAGAGATACTGCCCACTGTACTAACGAGGACTGATGTGATCACAAGAAATCATCTAAAAACGTCACAGTAAAGTTCAAAAACACAGTAAAACAACTGAATTGCACAGTGTTATTGAACAGGGACATATTTTATTTACTAATTCTGAAATCTACCTTCAAGTTCAATAGTTCAGTTTCAGGTAGTTATAGAGTCATCAGAGTCATCATTACACATTTACACATATACCAGACATTCATTCATTAGTATTTAATTAATTCATAATGAAATCCAGACTCACTAATCTGCTGTCCCGGAGCTCGGACTTCAGCACATTTTCCAAAGGAAACGCCATGATGTTATTGAGGTTTTGCACCTGAAACAAATGAGAGGAGTTGGTTGAAATATTGCACATAATATCACAGATGGCCCTTATCTACTTTCTGTGTAAGCAAACAGTTACACACAGTTGTACACACTCTTACTGGACTTCCCTGTGGACTTACATTTCTGGGAATGAGAATGGATAACTCAAAAACATGGTGATGCACTCATTCTGAACCGGTGAGTCATCAAAGGAAAACACTGGACAATAACACACCGTTACGGACCATGATGCAATGATGCTAATGAAGTGTTTGTGTGCAGAAAAAAGTGAGATTAACTTGAGGTTTGGCCAGAGAGGAGAATGAATCACAAAGCCCAACAGGCACCACTTTACAGTAATACATAATTACCACAAATTCCTCCATGTAAGTGGATCACATCACTGCTTAAAATTAATAATTTCCACATGTCTCTAGTTGACCATTGTCCAAACTTCACAAAGTCTGTTTGTCGATGTCACCGCAGCGTCTCCTTGGACTGTGTTGAATTAAAACCGAGCTCCACTCTGCTCTTGATAAAAATGTTTGACCACTTCCTTGAGCCGACGGTGGAGCCGACCTTGATGTATTGACACAGAGGCCTGGAGGCTGGTACCACTGTTTTGGTTGGCATCCAAACACTGAAGTGAGTAAAAGATAACACACAGTCCTGACATAAAGGAAATACCAGCTCCCGGCAGATGACAGTGGGACGAGTGCGCACTGAGGGACTCGCTGAAATACGACTCCTTAAATCACCCTCCTGTTAGTCTTTTGTCCCACTTCCTGTTCACATCTGTAAGGCCCGCCCCCACCCCCCCACCGTGGGGCCCTGATTGACATGTGGAGAGGAGTGTGCGAGACTGCAGCATGTGTGTGTGCTGACTCACACATGGAGGTCTGGGATGAATTATCATCGCCATAGAAACTATCAGTGGGAGGGTTTCAGGCTGCCTTAAGTCAAAAGGCACAAGGATGCAGCTGGTGAAAGCCCCTTCCCTCCATGCATCAACACATGTATGTATGCAGGCGCACACACTCGGGCACAATCAACACACACACCTCACATGCAGGGACAGATTTGTGATTCCTCCCCTTGCTGCTGTTTCAAGTGATCAAACTACATCTCGCTGATTTACTCCTTCCTGTTCAAATTTTGGGGATTTTAAAACTCTTCAAGTCCTCGGTCCTCAGGGTTTTGTGTGCATGTTACAAACTCACTGTGGACCTTTAAATCGTCCACTCTCCCTTCCCCTTTTCATCCAAACATCTCGCCTCTGTCCTCACCAGGTTTTTGAAGAGGGCCGTGACCTCCCTGGTGAACACCGCCAAGTTGAGGAAGCCTGTGGAGACTTCATTGTTGTCCTGCGTCAGGTGGCTGTTCCCCAGGTTCTCCAGCACCTCGATATACTGCTCCTTGTTGTCCACATGTGCTGGAAAAACAACACACATGCGCACACACACAGTCAGACGTTAGAGATGTGACTCAGACTTTAGGTACAAGTGCAGAAAATCTGAAAAACGGCCGGCTGACTTTCCCTGTTGCCTCGGGAGCATTTTAACAAGACAAACATGTGGGATGAATTAGGGCTGGTTTACACCCATCCTGACCAAGAGACAGGCGAACGCACTGAGACCCACGACTCTCCTGGGCTTTCCCGAGGGTCGTGACCTCAGCGGGCTCTCAGTCTGCTGAGCTAATATGGAAAAGGATTGATGGCAAAGAATACAGCTCCACTTTGGTTTACATTGCACTAAACATGGGTTTTACAAGGTTTTACTCTGCAACTGTTTCAAAGAGAAGCTTAAATGAGGACAAATAAATGCAACTTCAAGAGATGGAAATCCTGAGTCTGAGTGCCTGAAACAATTTAATGTAGTAGTAATAACACATAGAAACAGACATGTGAAAAAGCATCTAAACAGATAAAAGCAGAAATTCAATTTCCACTAGAAGACATGTGTAAATACACACATATGAACCATAGACTGTATACAGAATGGATAAAACTAGTGTGACATCACCCACTGGTTTGTGGACATTTTGAAGCTGGGAGTTCAGCACTCAAACGTGGCCATGTTGGATTGTTCGAACAAGAAGTGACCATATTTGGATATGAAGGAAGGAGTGAGGAGGCGGGTCTGACCCTTGAACCTGAGGATACTGCTCAGGTCTGCTCTCATTGGAAACCAGATCTGTCAATCAAACTACCCACGCCCCTCCTCTTTTTAAAACTTAATGATGTAACGATTTTCAGATCATTGACGAGAAGAGTTAGCTTTAGCTAATGGCATCAGAATGACTTGTGGGAAAAATGTACTGACTGAGTATTTCATGATTGAAAATTTATATTTTTTAATTGAAGTCAAGAGTTTTGTTGGAGTCAGCATCTAGTGGCTCTCTGTGGTATTGCACTTTTTTGCACATCTGCATTCACTTCTGAGACCTGGTTGCTTCATCCATTTCTATATACAGTCTGTGATGTATGCACATATGCACATAAATGTAAGCAGATTGTAGATGAAAGCCACAAATTCAGTATTTTTATCCAAACCTTCATGCAGGAAAATCCAGGAGGTAGCAGAAAGAAACTCAGCTATTGTGGCTGCATGGTCATTAAAATAAAGGATTAGAACAAACAACACTCATGCAACTGTCCAACAACAAACAGCTGAGTCACTGAGGAGCTCAGAGGATGATTTTACAGCTGACCTTTAACTGCCAGATACCACCAGAGCAACTTCTCACCGCTCTGCAGGGACACACACAGACTCTCAAGCCACAGCGTCTTGGCAGAAAACTCCTACTTAGCATTTAACGGAATAGAAAGACGAGAATATCCGACCATGTGTGCACCATCAGACGAGCTCAGGGGGAGGGAGTGGGCGTACGACTGTGTCTGTATGTGCTGTGAGTCAGATTGTTGATCCACAATTAACATGAGGACTGATGAAAGAGGTTCAGCACCATAAGATGTGAAATGAAGGGTCTCCCATCGTCACATTACTGGAACTAACCCACATGATTCTACTTAGATGCAGAGAGGGAGGGATGATGGAGCACGTCCCTGCACACGCTGCTGCACCGCTCTGGTTGCCTAATGCTGAGCAGCTGCGTTGCTGACTCACTTTTTACTAAAAACTATGAGTTGAGCCATCGAAATGGGAAGCAGGCTTGTAAGCAAGTTCAGAAAAACAACTTGGGGATATGTCATACAGTTCCTCTGCCTCTCCCGCGCATTTTTGAGGCCAACACTCACATCTTATGCACGCTCACATCTGAACGACCGCGGCGAGTTATGGTGATGTAGAGCGACACGGCACACACAAAATCAGAAAACAATCACCGAGTGACCTTGTGGATTGTTGCCGAAACCGCACATGCCATTCACCTTAACACACACACACACACACACACATGCATGCACTGCAAAACCATAGGCTCTTTATTTTATATAAACACAATCACCCGCACGTCCCACGCAGCCTGATCCCATAACAAGGGGCCTCGCTCATAAACACCACTGCCCACACCAGCTTAATGATGTCATCTGCACAGTGCTTGTACAATGAATTATGCGAAGGCTCCCCTGCACTGAACAGCTCATTCTGCCATAATGGGGGTTGACCTTTATCTGAAAATGAGCTCCCGAGTCGACATACTTCACTTGAAAGGCCAGAAATTGATTCTGTGGAGACTGACCCACAGTTTTTACACAGATTAAGTTGCAGCAGCTCGACGAAATAAGACCAGTTTGCTGTGATTTTATGCACTTTTCTTCCACATCGGCTTCTCCCTGTGATAATAAAAGACTTTTTCAAGGTGATGAATTTCAATAAGGTTGAAAACTAAAGCCAGCAGGAGGATCTGGAGTGGAATTGTTTTCTTTAGCCAGTAATGTATTGTGTGAAGGAGGCTATGGACCCTATTCCTGTGACGTCATGCATACATTATCGACTTAGCCAAATGTAAACACCACCATGTTGGACGAAAGCTGTTGTTTTACAGATTCCTAAAGGATCCAGAACAAAGAGGCAAATGTTTTCCACTGGTAAACGTGCAGAGTACGAAATTAGCTCCATTATACTGGGTGAAGATGCAGTTTGAGAGCTGGACTAGTTGCAAAGTAATGCTACGACCATAGCTAGCTAACCTGGCCTATAATAAACATCTATAACATATGTAGCCGCTTAAGTTAGTGCCGTTCCTTATCGACGGGAAACCATGAAGTTTAGTTTTCATCACAACACACCCGCGGACTCACAATCACGCAGCTAGCAGGGCCCGTTAGCAGGGCTAGCCGGGCAAAGGGAAATAACACAGTGGGAGTTAGCAGCTACACGATGTAGTTTGCTGTGTCATAAATTTTCTACAGTGTGACAGCATGTACCCAAAGACATCCAGACTTTTGGAGGCCTTGAACTGCACACCAGTGTAAAATGATGTGGTAAGAACTAGATAATTCACTGTATCAAGGCTTTTAGGCACGTTGGTTTTGGCCCCCGATCTGGTGCTAGCAATCTCCGCTAAAGCACTTAGCATCTCTTAAGTAATATAATACAGCTCTGTTGTTTCAAAGCCGAGTCTTCAACACTTTTCTGCCTACGTAGCTTTACATCTGACATCTAGTTTGTGGGTAAACTCGTGGACGTAACCCAAACTGGCAATGTTATTACCGTATTTTCCGGACTATTGAGCGCACCTGTCTATAAGTCGCTACTGAATTTATTCGAACAGTTTCATATGGTCCACTCTGACCGGGTCTGATGTGACGACGCTAAATGTAACAAGCTTCGTGCCGCCAATACATGAGAAACACCGGTGTTTAAGTTCAAAGCGTCAGAAAAAAGTAGCGGCTTATAGTCCGGAAAATACGGTAAGTCCAATATGGCTGACCGAGTAGGGTCTACTACACTATGCGACACTTACAGACTCCAGAGGTGTGAATCGCTTTGATCATCTTCTTCATCCTCTGCAGTGTCGTGTGGTCCAACTCCAGAGACTGCAATAAAACAAAGGAAAAAATTAACTCCATATTACAATAACTCTTTTACTGCAGTACATGTGACTGGGATGTTTATATTCATGTAGCACATTCGAGAAATCCAATTGAGAAATAGTGTCTGCGTAATTTTCTCATGCCGTGTGACTCAGCTAATCAGTTGAGTAAGCATTTCTCCACAAGACAACTGTCTGTCTTCCCCGGTACAGTCCTGAACCTCCACCATAAATCAACACACTTTCTCACACTGACATGTGACTGTGTTGGAAACTATGACACATGACGTAGACGTGATGCGGACAGTGAAAATGGCCTGTGTGTATTTAATCTCCTCCAAACCAACAAGGTCTGAAACTACATCCTGTTTATCCTCCACACACACACACACACACAGGCCACTTGTTTCAATGAGCTACACTTGCAGCACTCCACCTACATGCCACCAGAAATAGCTTTTAACAAGCCAGTAATCTAGACCTAACAGAAGAGACTCTGCCTTGTTACACAGTGTTTGTTTACACGCCCCAGTCCTCGCCGGTCAAGTCCACTCCCTAAGTGTTAGTTCATTAATTAAAAGGCGGCATGGGTGTTGTGTAACGCGACGCCACAGTCACAGAACGCGAAAGTGATTCAAGGGGAAGATGCTGCTCGGTTGGTAACCGTGGAAACAAGCTGGTGGAGGTCAATGACACAGGTTTTCGGGAAGGGAATCCACGCACAAGGATGCACAACTAACAACCCACCCAACTATTAAGACACACAAACGCAGCTCCACCCGCATGTTAAGAAACTACCGTGTCATCTACTGCTGCCTCTGGTGTCCACATGCAGGGCTGTGTGTACCTGCTGCGAGGGCGTGTGCACCACCGTTGGCACCAGAGTTTAATATTTCATGGCTTACTGATATGTGATCTGTTTTTATGATACTAACTTGGTGATGTAACAGTGTCACATTTCAACATGTAAGAGTAGATCTGTCCCGACAAAACCCAATCAAACCCTTCCTTATTCCTGTGATCGTCCTCTGTAATCCACAGTAACAAGCAGCTGAGTGTGTGTAGGGGGGTAAATGGCGTCTCTGTCTCCCTGCACGTCGCCGTTAACCGCACACATGCCCACACATTACCCTGGCCATTAATCAAGCTGCTTCTGGCTCAGCAGACTAAACATAATAACCCATATCTCTCTATGCATAAAGAGATTGTTGCACTTACATCTGTCTGTGTGCACATGTGTGGGATTCCTGCATGACCCTCCCCAAACAGCTATTCCAGCTATGTATCTTCCAGTGTGTCGTGCCCATAAATAAAAGGACATGAGGCCAGGATGAATGCATCAGACAGCTGTAAAAAACTGTTGTCTTTGTTCAACCTTTGATTTTGCCGTCTATGTTTAGCAGACACAGTTTCTCGCCAGGGAAGTTCCACCGTTCATCTCTCCGGCTCACTGTGCATTGTGGGTGAGATACCAACTGGTTTCCAGACTGGGATCAAGACCGAAAGCATGCAGCAAACAGCCGTGACATCAGAAATGCTTTTTCTACGTCTCGTTACATTCTTTGGTTTTCGATTTGTGATGCAGCGATCACAAACTCCAGCTGGAACACAGCAGAAGCCATAATGTTTTGTCACAAAGGAGACAGACGAGGAAGGATCGACTCTGTGTGCACATTTGGATTATTTGCTTTATGGCAGAGTTCATGGCAGCCTCCCTCTGTTTCCTCATTTGCCCAAGGAGAGAGAGCAAGAGGGAGATTTCAAACAAACACAAATCCACACACACAGACCTTAAACAAGCCTGGAGCCAAAGCACCAGATCAAAAAAGACACAAACTGGCTTCCATAGACATCCTGGCAACATGTGCGTGCATGCTTTACAACTACAAACATAATTCCCCAATCTGTCAAATTTATCTGTCTCTGATGTGCCATGTGTGTAATCTGTTTGTGTTCAATCTCAGTCTGATCCACATAATACTCAAGAAATGTCCAAGTAAACTCCCCAGGTGCCACATTACCTCATGTAACCTTTACTTCTCTGCTGGACCGGGCCAGCCTGGACCTGAATCACTACAAACACATCTGTGGAGCATCCAGAAAGTACACACTTGCAGGCAGAGCTAAACTTCAGAACCACAATCTTGATCCCATCAGCACCAGAATCAAAAACACAAGAGGCCTATGCTGATCCATACACCTTGCACCTCCCCCTCGTGTGTAGATGTTGCAGTTTGTAACTTTTGGAATAAAAATGCCGGTTTATAACAGGAAGAAAGTCTCCAGGTTTGGATCAGACAGCTGGAAACCTTCTGAAGAAGAAGCTGTTTCAGAAAGATCCAAACTAAACTTTCCTGAAGCCCTTGTTCAGCCACAGCTCTACATAATGCGTAATGTGCAGGTAAACAGCGGACAAAGGTGCACGTCTCGCTGCGCCGCCGCCTCCCTCCGCGAAGCTCTCACCTCCTCCACGGCTGAAACCGTGTTCCGACAGTCACTCATTTTGGACTGAAAACTCGAGGTCCCCGGCGACGACAGATCCTCGTTTGTCAGGACCACAAAGTCCGAAATGCTAATTCGCTCCGGCATGGTTCATGCGTCCGACAGTCACTGAGGAGAAAAGTGAGCCGAAGTTTTACGCGCGCATGTAACTCCCATTTGAAGAAAAACACACACACTCTCCTTCCCTTGTGTGGAAACAGGCAACAAAAAAGACGTGTTCCTCAGAGGGTGGTTTCCTTAAAAAAAAAAAAAAAAAAAGCTGGAAAGTTTACTGAAGCCAGACCAAAGTCCTGACCGAGTTTAGACTCCACTCTGTGAATGTGTACGCGTGGAGGTGCACCAGCGCGCTATTGTGCGGCTGATGAGGGAGGGAGCAAACTCCATCATCACGTGGGAATGTTTGTGCTTTTTGGCACACCACAGAAGAGAGAAGGAAAAGTGTGTGCGTGCGTGTGTGTGTGTGTGTGTGTGTCCTCACCGCGACTCTTTCATTAATACTTCTCATTTCTATGCAAACTCCAGAGAGTCTGCAGTGTGGTCGCCATGGATATGCAGAATGCTTCATTCACAGACTTAAACTGAAGGAGAGGAATTTCAATGGAGGATGAGGCGATGGTTCTGGAAAAGGAGGAGGACTGCTGTGCTGTGAGGCTTCTCTCAAGTATCCCCCCAAAAAATGTTTGAAGCTCTGCAGTTTTACTAAAACACTTCAGGATTATTTATTTATTTTGCAGCACCTATTCCTCACATCTGCAGGAGTTTTGTGTGCACTGCCCTTTATTCAGAAGTTTGGAGGTGTTTTGCCTCATTGGGTCTTTGCACCTTGATCCTCTTGGCTCCAGAGCTCCTTCTTCTTTCTTTTCATCCTATGAAAAGATTTTCTTTTTGTATTGAGAGAGTATTTCTGAAGTCCTCCTCCCACTCCGCCTCTGTCTGACATTTCCTGAAATCATCTGACAAAGTGAAAGAAACAGAGAGGTCGTGAGGGGAGGGGAGGGGAGAAACACTGCAAGAGTTAAAAAACATGTCCTGCATGCCTCTCATTGTCAGGCCTGTCAACTCCGAGAGAGAAAAGGTGTATCAGTGAAGCTTGCCTCCGGGTGAGCAGCGATACATACACTATCAAGTGCAGATGGGTGATTTCAGGAAGCCACATCCAATCCTGCGGCTCCCTTCACCACAAAACCACATATTTGCCTACATTAGAGAAACACAGCTATCTGGAGCAGACTCATCCAAGAGAAAGATTAAGCCTCACTTTGTGGTTAAAGGGTTTTATCTGTGCTCTGTTACTGCTTATTACTGCCGCTCTGTCATTACAGCAGAATGGGTGTTGTGTCTTAAATGTGTGCGCTCACAGTGGCGCTGTGTTTATATGCACAAAGACGGACAAGCTCCTTTTTGTGTTGCACGTCTCTTCTGATGTGTGTTGGCAAATAACTCAGACGCACCAAGAACAGCATTTGATATCATTGTTGCATTGCACGTATACGCAAAAAGTGGAAATCAAGGAGCCTATTAATCATTATTAAAGACCTACATGAGGAAGTGAGGACACGTGACAAACAAGGCTGCATACATAGGGTCACCTCTTGTTTCTCTGTATATGTGTGAACATTAAAAGCACAGAGGAAACAACAGAGCGTGCACGGATCCATGTAGGTGTGTGTTATTGTGATATATGTGCAACATGTGTGTGTGTGCACGCTCATTTTGCATGCACTTATTTTCTGCATGCATGTCTGGGCTGATGTAATGCAGCCGTGTCCCAACAATACCCTCCTTCAGTTTCAACGCGGCCCCTAGTAAAGAAGCAGAGGCTTTGTGTGTCTGCCAGCCTTTTGAGCCCGGGCCCTATTGTAAAACTCAGCAAACCGGTCTGCTCAGGCAGCTAGCGAACATATAGCAAAAAATGCAAGTCTAAGGACAGAGAGGGAGGGAGGAGGAGGAGGAGGAGGAGAAATGGAGGATCGACAGTGGAAAAGTGTTTTCTCTTTAAACAATGACAGAGGGAGTCAGACGGGGAAGATTCACTGAGAAGGAGACAGAGAAAGAAACTTTGTCGTGTAGACAAACTGCAGTGACTCACTTGATGTTTTCTCGACTTGTCTCCACCCTTTTCCTTCCCAAACACAACAAGCTGAACCTTTTCATTGTCATTTCCCACGTCCACTGCTGCTCCCCTGCCACTGCTACAGGTAATAAGGTGTACACCCTGAAAATGATGGGGTGCTTTAACCCACAACTGGGTAAATACTGGACCAACTACACACTGGGTTACTCCAACAGGATGGATGTAACAACAAACCTCTGGGCAGAAAATGCTTGGGGGAAATGATAAAAGACCAAGTGAGAATAAAAAATTCTGAATAGAAAGAATAAAATGTTGGTAAAACGAATGAAATGTTGGGAAAAACAACATAATACTGAGTGAAAACAGGAAAAAATTGGATAAAAACAACAAAATATTGAGAAAAAACAGTAAAATGTTGGGGGAAAACCACATAATGCTGGAGAAAAACATCAAAATACTGAGTGAAACCAGGATTATTTTGGATAAAAACAACAAAATATTGGGAATAAACAGTCCAATGTTGGGGGAAACCACATAATGATGAAGAAAAATGACAATGTTGGGGAAAAAACATCAAAATGCTGAGCAAAAACTATAAAATGTTGGATAATAACAACAAAATACTGGATAAAAATAACAAAAGACCAAGTGAGAATCAAAAAATTCTCAATAGAAAGAATAAAATGTTGGTAAAAGCAACAAAATGTTGAGAAAAAACAGTCCAATGTTGGGGGAAACCTCATAATGCTGGAGAAAAATGACAAAATGTTGGTAAAAACACCAAAATACTGAGTGAAAATGAGAAAATGTTGGGGGAATAAAAAATTCTGAATAGAAAGAATAAAATGTTGGGAAAAACAACACAATACTAAATGAAAACAGGAAACTTTGGGATAAAAACAACTAAATATTGAGAAAAACAGTACAATGTTGGGGGAAAACCACATAATGCTGGAGAAAAATGACAAAATGTTGCTAAAAACACCAAAATGCTGAGCAAAAACAATAAAATGCTGGGTAAATATAACCAAAGACTAAGTGAGAATAACAAAGGAAAGAATAAGATGTTGGAAAAAACAACCAAATGTTGAGAAAAACATGGAGTTAGTCCAGTATTTTCCCCAGTTCTGGATAAAAGCAACGCAGCAGTTTATAGTGTGTGTTGTCAACAATGTTTTTTCTCTTTTCCCCTTCACATCGTTTCAGATTTGACAGCAGAGCCTCTCCTGCAGCTTCTCTTTCAGTCTGATGCAGCTCAGAGGTCAGAGCAACATCTTCCAGTAAAGATTACTGCCGCCAGGATTTTCTTACTGCTTCCCAGCAGCCCCGAAAGAGCAGCAGCAGGTCCTCCAACAACCCCCCTCCCCTCGCACAGAAAGAAAAAAATCTCCCTCTTCCTCATTTCTCTGCTTGTTGACTCAGCTCCACCAGTCCTGCTATCAATTTACTACCCCTGTCAAGAAAGGAGGCCCAGGCTTACCGTAAAATACCCCCTCTTCTGGTCGACACGGACGACTGAAAATAGGAGGATTGGAGGGAGAAAGAAGGGGGTTTGATTTATTGTCCAGCACAGGACTTCAGGTTCCCACTGGGACATGTGTATGATTTGTATTGAACACCTCCAGAACCTGCACAGTGGCTCCTGTGATCGAGCAGCAACATCAGTCCAGTCCTGTACACGGCAGCTGGCTGTACCTGCCCACAACCCCACCCTCAACACACGTCACCTCCATCGTACCTGTTATTGACGTTGGCATGGCAACAGAAAGTTTTCCAAAGTGGAGCAGGTCGTCCGACTTGTTTGTGATTCATGCAAATTTCATCTTACATAATCCACAGTCACAGTTGTCATCTAAACAGTTACAATTCACTTTTCCTGGAACTATTCCTCACACCCAGTCATACGTTGCACATTTCAAATTCATCTGAAGCCATTATCTGTGCCCATCACCTCACACACACACACACACACACACACACCATCAGCAGTAAAGAAACTGCTCCCACTCATAATTAAAATAATAGGACCATGAAGTGTCCTGCAGCTCCACAACAATGGCGTGCAGTGTTCCAGGTGCTAGTTAGTTAGCGCTGTCGCCTCATTTTAAACACAGAGCAGGGAGGCATTTATAGTTTGGCATATTTAAGTGTTTACTTGTTGCAGCAGCAGGGATGTGCTCTGTGAAGCACCGCGGGCTACGAGTGTGACGTCTGACACTTCAGTTTACGACATCTTGTTAAACACGAGCTGCTGTGTACAACATCTGATCACACACACCTGACGCATACAGCAGAGTCTGCAGAGCTGGGAGCTGTGCAGAGATATGAAAATATAAATGACACCAAACAAGCGTATTGAGCACGTGAAGCATCTGAAAGCTCCTGGTGAGAGCGTCGTCACTACCTGAACAGCTGCCAGTCAACAGTGGAGTGGACTTTTTAAAACGTTTACTTTTGTTGTTATGAACTTATATTTTTATTATGTTGAAAACCAAGGTCAGTGAAGTTACTATATATGTACTAATAAATGGTGGGTTGTGTTAACCCTGAACTAGGTAAAAATTGAAACTACCGTATTTTCCAGACTATAGGCTGCTACTTTTTTCCGACGCTACACCGGTGTTTCTCATGTATCGGCGGCACAAAGCTCGTTAGCTTTTTACAAGCTAGCAAGCTCCGCGCCGCCGATACATTTAGCCTCGTGACGTCAGACCCGGTCAGAGTGGACCACGTAAAACTGCTCGAATAAATTCAATAGCGGCTTATAGACAGGTGCGCTTAGTAGTCCGGAAAATACGGTAAATACATAATTTAACCCAGGAAGTTTTTATCCAACATTTTGGTTTTTTTAATCCAACCTTCTCCAGAATTTTATTACTTTTACTGTTTTTACCCAACATTTTCCAGCGTTTTATTGTTTGTATCCAATATTTTTCAACATTTTCCAGTATTTTGTTGTTGAATGCATTTTTATAGTCCACTTGTTACAAGGCTAACGATACATTTTATTGTCTCTTAATGGAAATTTCTCTTGCATAGCAGCGCTACACTGTTGCAAATCACCATCCGTTACATCCATCAACAATAAAAACATAAAATATAAATATAAGACCATTATAGTGATTATAATAAAAAGCAAAAGCATCAGGAATAAAAGGAATAAAATTAGGAGCAGTAAATATTAATATAAACAATAACAGCAGAGCGAATGAGGTTGTGAAAGAAACAAAAAGTTACATACTTACCTCAGCAACAGAAATAATACAAATAAAAAGATTGATGTATCAGGACTAAAATAAATAAAAAGACTTAAACCTATATAGATATAAATGTTGTATCTTCCATGTAAGATTTAAAAAAATATATTGATTATTTATTTCCTACATTTCTTTCCCTAATGTCTTTTCTTCCCAGAGTGCACTGACACAATTCCACCATGACCCACTGACCTTTGACCTCCTGTGTGTTCGCTCCCTTTTGTGAACCTTGTTACCAAAGCGACCGGCTCACAAAGACTGATGGGAGTTTTTTTGTCTACCTGTCTGAATGTGTTTACGGCTCTTTCAGCTCCACTGTCGCTCCTCATTGTGTCTCCTCCAGGAACGTCACTTTTTATGAACATCACTGAGCTGCGTGGACAAACCTCGGCCATTTTTAGACACAAAACACTTAGATCTGAGCCTGCGGGATATTTCTACAGACTCTGAAGAAGCAACAATACCTTTAAATAATGAAATTCAAATGTAAACCATGGCTTCAGTATTTATTTCATAACTTCAAACAGACCACACAATATTACAAAATATTAAGTGCTGCATGTCATACAAAAAAAGTCAAAAAAATTCTGGAAAAAATAGGCATAAATACAAAACAAAATTATGTACAAATACCAGAAAAATAATAATGCTCATTGAAAAAACCTACAAATTCTGAATTCACATTGTCTAATCTACAGAGTAAAACCACACATGCCAACACACCAATTTCCCAAATACACACCCAAACACACGCTTTTCAAGTTTTGTTAGGACAGGACAAGTAGCTTATCTCTGCAGTGTAGAGGGAAAGCCCAAAAATAAAATCAAAATAAAAAAACATCAGGATGAAATTTAAATTTTCTAAATTTCAGAACGCTTCAAAAAAACATTGAACAGGTAAAAAAAATAAATCACAGCTGCTCATTTAAAAATGTTGCACCACAACATGTGGGGAAATCCTGAACCGTAAAGATACAAACTCCTCGTTTGTACCCGTTTCTGCTCGATCAACAAATTTCATTCAATTTAAAACTAGGGACAAAGAACTAAACAAACCACAGATGCTGCATTTCATTCATTTTGGGATATTTCCTAAGAAATACAATAGTAGTTTTTCACACTACGAACTATCAAACAGATCAACTGAGGAGGAACTAAACAAAGCTGCCAAACAGACACCAGAGAGAGAGTCTATAAACCTCTCCCTCAGTCAGAGATTGTTATGTGTTCACCAAGTCGCCATTAACTGTGACTCGGGGTCACAACCTCCACATTTTGGCACACGATGCAGCACCAAGGACACAAAGCTTTAAGGCAGGGGACAGGGGGACGAGGGGGGACAGGAGAAGCAAGGATCTCCTTCAAACATCTACGAAAAGACTCTTATTGAACATTCACAGCTTCATTTAATCAGTGGAGAAAGTTCAACCAACTCTTACACCCTGTGTGGTTCTTAATGGCTTTAGCTCATCCAGTGAGTGAATCATGTAAAGCTGCACGGCAGTTAAAGCTGAAGTAATACCAGACTGCCCCCTACTGGCCAAACAGTGGCACAAACATTTAGACTTTGGAAACAAGGAAGAAGAAAAATAAAAATAAGTTCCTGAGTTGTCACGCCTAACGCTGCCTGATACTTACATGAATCAGTCCTTCAGCTGATATGATATGCACAATAATCCTGTTTGAAAATATGACCAGAAAAAAATCCCTGCTTAAAAAAAAAAAAGTGTTGGAGGTTGGAAAATGGTTCCTAAAAAAAAATCAGTTTTTACAAAATGTACAAAATTATTTCTGCAAAATCCACAAAGGAGGTGAGTCCTCTGTGAGAATCAGTACAACATGCATGGCAAAAAAAAAAAAAAGTGATGGCTTCATAGTGTAATATCACCTGCCCCAAGAAGGCATTCATTTAAATACCCCCCCTCCCCAAACTCCGCCCCCTTCCTTCATCTACGCCTCAGCTCTTCAACAAATCTCCGAGATCGTAGGTGTCGAAGAAATCCGACACTCCCTCGCCGTCCTCCAGGCTCCAGAGGTAGTCGTCGTGGTCCAAAGGCGGAGAGAAGCTGACGAAGGGGGTGTTGGGGTCGGGGGTGAAGGAGGCACCGGGAAGCTGGTCCTCCGTGATTTGGAGCAGGCTGGGGGGCAAACCCAGGAGGCCCTCCACGTCAAGCAGGGAGGAACCGGAGGTCGCGGCGGAGGAGGAGGAGGAGGAGGCGGCTGGAGCTGATGTGGACATGGCTGTTTGAGAGAAAGATGGCATAGGGGGGAGGCTTTAATTTGTGGTGAGGTAGGGTCCTGCTAGTGTTGTAGTACGCAAGATCGGACTTTTTTAAGGGTCTCGGTCTCGGACAGGGTGGACGGGTTTTTTGATCAAGACCGGTCAAGACCAGCCCAGCACTACTGTGATAAATGAGAAAAGTCGAATGTAGCTGCTGCCTTCCTGGTGTCATGTGGTCTTTGTGACATGCCCCCTGTCCACAGAGACAGGATGAAGACAACTGGAGACTCTAGGAAAATTAGTTTTTGTCGCTGTTGCATTGATGTAAGAGCAAACTGAATTTAAAAAGAAAAGATACTGGTCATTTGGTTCTGTTTTGTTGGGATTTTTCTTTGACAGTCTTGGTCTTGCCTTGGTCTTGACCTCTAAATGTCTCGGTCTCGTCTTGGTCTTGACCTGCAAATGTCTTAGTCTTGGTCTCGATACTCTCTCGTCTTGATAATGTCTTAGTCTTGTCTTGGTCTTGACCCGCAAATGTATTGGTCTTGGTCTCGATACTCTCTAGTCTTGATAATGTCTTGGTCTCGATACTCTCTAGTCTTGATAATGTCTTGGTCTCAGTTGGTACAGACTTGACTACAACACTACTTCCTGCTGCAGTACAATAAAAACCTTTTCCCGAATCCCCAGCTTACGTTCAACAGGCTCCTCTTTGACGCTGTACCGCGGCGGCGAAATCGGCGTCGCAGGTGGAGGCCCGAGGGTTTGAGGAAACTCTTTTTTAGGAGTGGCGACACTTTTGACAGGGCTGGCATCTTCGAGACCCTCCTCTGGACACAGGTAGACCTCAATGGGTCCGTTTCTGCTCTTTAAATAGATCTGCAATGACCCCTGCTGTAAGAAGACGAGGACACGGGGATCAAGTCAGTTCAAATCGACACACAATGAGGAACTCAGGAGGTGAGGAGGAGGAAACGAGGAGTAAAACTCTCACCCCTGCTGTGTCTGGCACCTCCAGCTTGGTCTCGGCGGGGGCTTTGACGGCGATGACCGTCTGGTCTCGGAGGCTGGCGATGGAGCGGATGTCCTGGTACGTCACGTAGCCCAACGTGCAGCGTGGAGTTAAGGAAAACAGCAGCAGAAATGTCTATGTGCATGCATGTGAGTGGACACACAAACCACCATGTGACTGTGTGTAAAGGATATCTCTGGCTGTCTTTGTATTCAGTGAGTTGTTTGAGCTGCGCCGTGCTGGACTGAATCAGCTCATCCAGGGATCTCTCCGCTCTCTCCAGGTCTCCCAGCTCCTTCCTCAGGGCACAGGCCTTCTCTCCTCCACCCGCACCACCTTCAAATACATCTCCAACCCTACACACACACACACAGTTTTAAAAAGGACTCCACACAGTTGGCAGTATCACAGAGGGGGTTGTTCACCTGAGTGCCACTAGGGGGCAGAAAAGGGAGTGCGACTAATCATGCTGCTTGTGCAACCTGTGGAGTCTTACATACACCTCGGGACTATTACTGATTCAAGACTAAACTTACTGTGTGTAAAAATGGACACTAATGATTACACTGTCTGAAGAAACTGACCTATTTCTGTTTGGATAAAATTATTTTTTTAAATTTTTGTCCTTGGTGTCATGGTTTGGAAGTCGCTGTATAAGAGACAGTTACAGCAGATATCCAGCAGCATTTTAATGGGAACCTGCACCCTTTGTATTTCATAATGTGTTTATTTTTGTTCTTTTCTTATGGTTTAGTCTGTTTTTATTGGTGTTTATTATATATTTTACACTTTGAATTGCACTGGTGCCATTTATCATCGTATCTTTCGTTTGCTTGTCATGTTTTATTCTTGTATGATGTCCTACATGTGTGTTGGTTGTAGTATTTGACACCATCAATGGATGCCTTGTACTACCTACAGGTACAAATAAAGTAACATGAACCTGAATAAAGACTCAGTTGCAGGCAGCACCTTCATATTGTAACATAACAGCCCTCATATACTTATTTTTACGGCAGTTTGTGGTATTGAATTGGATGTTTTTTTTTAAATAAATAATCACTTTTTGCTACTCTATGTGTGTAAATGCTATAAATACCTGTTAATATGAAGAAATCTAATCAGGCCACGACTGGTTAACACTGGTTATTAAGGCATATTTCTCTATGTTTACTTACTCGTCCATAATAACTGAACCCAGTTTAGATTCTCTAGGTTTCTAACTACTGGGTAAGATCATTCTACATTTCTAGACTAAATTTGGTTTATAGTCAAAATATCAAAATCTTCTCTTAACTGTTTGACAAAGACAAAATAACCTGCATGGCTGAAGCATTACTTCCTCCTCAAACCCACAAGTGCCCACCCTAGTTGACCCACTTTATAGTCTGTGAGGGACACCCAATGAGGACTAAATGCTGATGAGATCCTGTTTGATCGTCACCTGTTGCAAATATCTGATGATTTCTTTCTCCAAATTTAATTGTCGGACACTTACAGCCACTGGATGTTGTTCTTGGATTTCTTCCGGATCAGCTGGACTCCCTCCAGGACATTGGTGATGTCATAGATGCGTCTTTTCTGGACCTCCAGGACTTCGGTGGCCCAGTTCAGATCCAGAACTCCATCTGGAGACTCGGCGATCAGACCCACAAACTTCTTGGTGAGGAGGCCCAACGAGGTGTCGTAGCGCGTTCGCTCTCCCGGAGACTTTGGAGCTGAGAGCGAGAAAACACAAAGACTACACATCAGAACAGAAGAACACAACACAGAGGTGTAATCGAGGTCCAACAACTGATCAGCTGCTTTCGAGCCGCAATTCAAGTACTTATTGAATTAGTCAGTGAAGCTGTTGACAACCGTGTAACATGAAAACAAGCTACTAGTGACTAATTTTTCATTCTGTGTTTGACGTCTTAATCTCAATATGTGGCTCACTCTGTCATATTATTCTGTGATATACAAATTTTGCCTCAGGTGAAGTGTTTGCTGTTTAGTCTTGTATCGTTATAATACTAATAGAAGTACCGTATTTTCCGGACTATAAGCCTCTACTTTTTTCTGATGCTCTGAACCCTGCAGCTTAAACACCGGTGTGGCTCATGTATTGGCAGCATGAAGATCGTTGGCTTTTTACAAGCTAGCAAGCTCCGTGCTGCCGATACATTTAGCCTCGTCACGTCAGACCCGGTCAGAGTGGACCACATGAAACTGCTGGAATAAATTCAATAGCGGCTTATAGACAGGTGCGCTCAATAGTCCGGAAAATACGGTAGTAACATCTGATTTTTGAGTGTAAAGAGGAACCAATATAAACCGGTCATTGGGTCAAACATTAAAGATCCATGAAAATCCACATGCTTGTGAAACATGTTGGGTTTCCTTGGTGAATTATGAAGTATTTACCTTCCTATAAGGCCTACTTTGAGCAGTTGTATACAAGTGTATCGAGTTGCATCTTATGGTCCCATTGTTCCTGAATCGTATCGAAGCCCCTGTATCTAGATCAGATCGTCTTCAAGGGACAAGACGTACCCTCCTATACAAAAGTCGTTCGTGCTGCTTTCCTCTCCGAGCCGGACCTTCTCCGATCTTTAAAGATAATCTACATCTCCAACCTCCACAGCTTCCCCTCTTTGTTCATATCCGCTGCACAATCCTCTCAATTACCCCGTCCCATTACCCTCCCACCCAACCTGCACCTCACCTGACCTTCCTTGGACAGACTATTGTTAAGGACTACTTCCTGGGAATTATCTTGTTGTACTTAGGTCGTTAGCCTTGTTATATTGCTCCTCTTATAATGTAGCTGGCCTCAATATAGCCCAACCACTGACCATATTCTAGTACTATAACTGTCTGTATGATGGATCGGCTTTAATGGTTCTATGGTGCCTTCAGATCCATGTGGTGCACTCACTTCTTGGGCTCGGGATCCTTGCTGCGATGCCGCCTTTGCCTTTCGGTGTGCGGAAATCTGGCAGATAAAGAGGGTCTTCTAAATCCAGCTTCCTCTTTGCCTGGTGAGAAAAAAGTTGTATGCACATTAGAGATTAGTTAAAAACAAAGAGGACGAATTAATCGTATTGAATCCTTTCCATCTCCAGGTCGAATGTAAACAGTATCCCACCCATTCACGGTACATCCCACTGCCTTGTCACAATGGTACGTTCAAAACTGACATTGTTCAAACGTGGGACAAGTCCAGACCATCGAGGAAACTGTGATTCAACGTTGGCAAAAGGCCTAAATAGGGGTTTGTTGAAAAGTGCCGTGTCGTAAATGTGCCAACAACCCTCAAGTGCAGGAACAAAGCACCCCCCTCACACTTTCCCAAGTACTTCAAGAGGGGCTGTGGGCGGATAGAGAACAGGGGGGCTCTCGGCCCGCTGCCTGAAAAACGCCAGGAAGTCCCTGGAATCACTCAATGACCTCCCCCCTTCACTTCTCAAGCTCCTCGCCTCTTTCTTCTACAGCTTAGCAACAGAGCCTCACCACACGAATACACATATACACACAGTACAAGTAATGCAGCTCAATCACACACACAACCTTTGCACCCCAATATAAACCAATCATCTTCTAATGACACTTACTGTGACCTATATATAACGAAAGTGAAAGTCACAAGACCTGAGCTGCTCATTAACGTCACATTAAAACAGCATTTCCAGAGTATTTAACTTCCATATTGTGATGTATTTCTGGAAAACAACTGGGCCTGTGGGTGGGACAAAACGTTTCGAGCAATTTGATTGGAAGAAACATAACAAAACAACATAGCTAGCTAGGTGTCGCGTTTCTCAAAAAAGAAGCCGCTACAGGTGCTGCGCTTCCTCTGTGCTTTATCGTAAAGCAGCCGCTGCAACAGACATTGGTTCATCGTCACCTAGCAACCGAACTGAGGCCATGTTCAATGACCTTTTGTAAAGACTGTATCAATTTGTTTCTGATGTAACTATCTGTAATTCAGCTAATACAAGAATTGTTGCTTGTTTCTGGAAAAATAAGTAGGCGGGACAAAATGTTTGAAGCCATTTGATTGGATCATTGAAGTATAACAAACAAACAACATAGCTAGCTAGATAACCTATGTACTAGCAATCAATAGTGTTCTAACAAACAGATGATTATTACTGCCGCTAAAAGCAGGTGGATGGAATGATACCATTGGCTGAAATTGCTCTGGGTCACATGATATTTTTTTTCTTCTACCAGCAAGTACATGTAATTGAACAAAAGAAAACTGTTTTTTTGGCTTACAAGGTAAAATCTATGAACAGTACAACCAGCAATGTGATTTAAAAGGATTATAAAGATATTTTTCATTTCAGGTTGACATTAAATAGCTAACATACAGTATAACTGTCTGTCTGGGTTTGCCAGCTTGTTGTCTAACAGCTGTCTCTTTGGATTAAAGAAATGGGATTAAAAAGACATTTTTCATTTCAGGTGGATTAAAGAACAAAATCTCAGTGGATGAGAAAGGCTGCAATCAATCACTAATCCTTCACTTAAATATTTGGGTAATTAGTGGCATCTAGTTAGGACCTCACCTATCTTCACTGTCTCACAGCCTCTCCTTCCTCCACATCTCTTTGTGACAATAATCCCTTTTTGTTCCTAGCAGCCCACATGAGCCCAGTGAGCTGATTTAACTAATAGGTTCAGACTTTTTTTTTCCAGGGAGGAGAAAACTGGTGAATTGACTCGACCATGTGTGGATGTGCCTGTGAGTGAAGGGATAGTGAAGGCTGCCATTGTCCCGGCGTGCTCCGTGACATGTCCACCTGTTGACAGGCGACATCTGGAGCAGCACAGCGAGTGTGTGCGCTGTGGGTGGGGTGGATTTTAATCCCTATGAGCACACAGCCAGGCGTCCAGGAGACAGGGACACACACAGAACAGTGAGGGGATGAACGCTGTGCGAACAAAATGTTAAGTACCATATTTTCCAGACTATAAGCCGCTACTTTTTTCCGACGCTTTGAACTTAAACACCGGTGTTTCTCATGTATTGGCGGCACGAAGCTCGTTGGCTTTTTACAAGCTAGCAAGCTCCCTGGCGCAGATACATTTAGCCTCATCACATCAGACCCGGTCAGAGTAGACCACATGAAACTGTTTGAATAAATTCAATAGCGGCTTCTAGACAGGTGCGCGCAATAGTCCGGAAAATATGGTATTAGAATTTAAAGTCCATCCCCTTGCCCAAAACAATTTTAACCAATAGCATCCTTCCATCCACCTGTCAATCAACCTGCTGTTAGCAGCATAGTTCAGATTACCACCAGAAAACAGCTGCAGTAGTAATCAGTAGGTAGTTGGACCAGTATCGATAATTACTGTAGAGATTATCTAGCAATGTTAGCTCGCTAGATATGGTGTTTGACTGTCTCAATCAAATCGTTTCAATCCTTTGGTCCCGCCTACATATCCTGTTTTTGCTGGAAATGCGCCACAATTCTGATGCTAGTCGAGTTGCATATGGTTCAATTAGCAACAACTTGTTACTATGTTATGATTTTTTACAGAAGGTAATTGAACGTCGGTTTCTAGGTCACGATAAATAAACGTCAGAGTTTTACAGTAAATGATGGAGCATGTGTAGCAGCATCGTGTTGGAGAGATGCTGCAGTACGTAATGCTAATGTTACCTAGGGCCTTTAGCTAGCTAGCTATGATGTTTCACTGCGCTTCAGTGGTCCAAATCAAATTGCTCCAAATGTTTAGTCCGACCTAAATATCCTGTTTAGCCAGAAATACATCACAATACAAAAGTCAGATACTCCTAAAATGCTATTTCAGTGCAACTTTACTAAAACCTCCTGTGGGACTGAGTTTTCAGAGGCTCCTGATAGTAGCTGCCAAACACCACAGCTCACAGAGAGGAACCACATGATACAAGCAGTGACAGCTGTAGTTTAAACAGAGGGAAGATCTGTCAGATTCCAGTTAACTCTTTGACCTCCAGAGTCCCAGCACACACACACACACACACACACCAAAAAAAACCCTTTCACAAAATTACGTGGAACTCTTCATAACTTCCATGACCTCAATGTGCAGATCAAGCTGCACCACGTCGACACTTTAACGCTACAAACTGAAGTCACAGCCACAGGCATGGCGGTGACATGTTGCGAGAAGGGAAGCAACGGTTTCACCCTGCAGCTGTATGGTTAGGGTGGGGGATTGGGTGCTTTCTTGCTTTGCACGAGGGATTTCTCTGGTGAGTCAACCATATTACACAAACACCACTTCGCCGAGTGGGTAGAGGGCTTGTCTTTGTCTTTCACTCAATGTGCTGACAGATCTTTGAGACCAGTAAAAATGCTTTATGTCAAAGATGCACATGATTTCACCGTTTAAAATCAGTTCACATACACTTATAATGCAGATGCAATCAGAGGAAATGGTCTGGGTCAACTCCCCTCCTCATTAGTTCATCTATCTCCAAGACTCACAGTATCACTCATGTTTGCCATAACCTCACCCTGCCTGACTGTCTAGTTACACCCAAACACTGCACGTGGCTTCCTCTGTTTGCTGTACATTGTTTAGCCAATTCCCGCCTTCACTGCTGCTGTGGTGCAATCTCCATACAGATCATCACAGTCACGTGAAGGACCTCAGCAGCCGGGCCTCTCCTCAAACCAACAAACCTCACCGGTTAGGCTGCACGGGACTCAGATTCCACCCGGGCCGTGGACAAGTTACAGTACGCCTGCAAATATCTGCCTGTTTCCCACCTCTCAGGTCCACACCCTTGGGTAGTCAAAGAAAAACAATGATGAGACTACGACGTGGCCCTTAAGAGGTAAAACAGAAGGGTGGATCTGCCCATTTGGGCTGCTTATGGGGGAAGGGGGTCAGGCTGCTTTGAAATGCTAAACTCACCCCATTGAGGACATTATGCTCCAGGGTCAGCGAAGGCCTGAGGCTGGGGTAAAACAAGGTGAACGATAGGGTGCAGGCATACAGTTGTCAAGGTGACTAATATAACACCCAGGCTGAATGGGGGGGTTCTAAGGAAAGTGATTCGACTCATCACCAGAAGCTCACAGAGGAGGTGTTTGGTCCTACAAATCAAAAGGCAGAAAGGTGCCGTTGAGACTTTAAAATCGGCAATCGGATCACAAGTGGACAGTCAAGATGCATCTTTGTGAACACCTGTATTCTCCAAACCATCCTGCTGACCACTTCAGTTCAGATTTCACTACTGCTATTATAATAATAATAATAATAATAATAATAATAATAATAATAATAATGGTTTGGATTTATATGGCGCTTTTCTCTGGAAGTCCAGACTCAAAGCGCTCGTACAGAGACCATTATTCATTCACACCCATTCATACCAGTGGTGGTAAGCTAAGCTAGCCACAGCTGCCCTGGAGCAGACTGACGGAGGCGTGGCTGCTAATTTGCGCCTACGGCCCCTCCGACCGCCACCACCCCATTCATCCAACATTCATGCAGGTGATAGGTGGGTACAGTGTCTTGCCCAAGGACACACCGACAATGACTGGGAGGAGCGGAAATCGAACCACCGACCCTTTGGTTGGTAGACGGCCGCTCTACCACTGAGCCTCTGCCGTCCCATCCACCAACTTTGGGGGGATAGGACAAAGTAATTTACAACTTGGAAATGAGCTCAAGGTAAAACGAAGATTACTAAAGAAAAACAGACGGTTTTAGTCGTGTATCCATGACATATTTTGTCTGATTTTGGGTTCACTGTACAAAAGATATGTAGTCACGTGCGTTTCAGTGACCGGATCTCAATGCGTTTTGGTTTGTACTTGTATTCACTACTGTCCACTGGTGAACCGACCGGACCCCTTTGAGGACATTATGCTCCAGGGCCAGAGAGGCTGGCTGAGGCTGGGGTAGAACCATGTGAACGATAGTGAGCATGCATACAGTTGTCAACGTGACTAATATCGCACCCAAGCATCACTTTAGACGGGGGGAGGGTTTACCCCAGAAGCTCCAAGAAAGTGACTCAAGTCATCACCAGAAGCTCCAGAGAAGCTCAGAGAAGAGAGGTGTGTGTGTGTGTGTGTGTTACAAAGTATAAAGGCAGAAAGACTGACTCATGAAGCTGATACTGAAACTCAGGGCAGATTGTGAACATTCCACAAACGTCTGGGCGACACGAGCGGCGAATAAGTGGAACATTGTTTCTGGTCAACATTATGGAAATGCATCGTATGGCCAAAGTGAAAGCCATTTGGCAGAACAACATGTTCCCTGCAGCCCGAGTGCTTGTTGTGTCCTGAACACAGGAAACCATTCTGTGGTGTGAAAGCAGCCGTCACAGAGAGAAAAGGGCTTCCCCTGGACTTTGGATGGAGGCATTTACATCACTATCAAGAGGAAGGGAAAGAGAGTGACATAACATTATCAACAGTCCACACACCCTGGTTAAAACTCACATGCCGGTCACTGATAGGCCGACTTTAACTACACTTAGCAGGATTAACCCTGAAATGCTTTCTGTATCCTGGGGGATGCAGTCATTTCACAAGCTGTGGGGGGAAAGGGCATCGTGAAGGTGCACTTTGAATCACAATCAAGGACTGAGATCATGCGACTTCAAGAAAGTTTGTTTTAGAAGATAATGTTTTTGATGCTTTTCAGATAACACAAAGCTGTCGGATATTGATTACACTAGATTTTACAAAAGTATTTCTACTTTTATCATATTTATACATGTATATTGATATGTGTGTATTATACGTAAACCTGTAAAGTATTAGATGCAGTTAAAAAATGAAATTGAGAACAAATTGGTGTCTGTTATAATGTGGAAAAGGGGTGGGATAATATAAGTTATATTTCTACCCACTCCTTTGAATGTGCAGATACTTTGTACCTGCTGTATATTTAAAAAAAGAATAAAACAAACAAACAAAACAATATTTCGTGCACAAAAGAATGCAGCTAATTAACTATAAAGTGTTTTAAACTTTGGTACATGGAAATAAATGGAGGGAAAAATTTATTCCTGGAGATAGGAATTGGAAATAAGTCAAAATAATTGGGCCATTTTATCTTCAAAAATAGCATCATATAATTTTCCCAAATATCTATGTGTCCATTTAAGGGATCATGAGTAAAGGTCGAGATCACTGCAGCTAAAGGTCACTACAATCAGTCAAATATTAACTGTTTCATGGTGTTTCTGAAAGCACGTGAACCATGAGCAAGCACTGAGCGTAGGAAACTCAGGTGTTAATGTTCAGCCAACCGCTGGATTTCCAAGTTTAAAAAAAGCTGAAACACAACAGTGGTTGTCATGTTGTTGAAGGAAGTACGCTTCACATGAAGAGGCGACAGTTGCTGTAAACATCAGACCCATGACTGAACACGCAGTGGAGCTGCTGAATCAGCAAGTGCGTGCAGATGACTTAGAGTATGAATGGAAACAATTGAAATGACATTAAAATAAAGATGGTGACAAACAACATGGAAAACTGCAAATGAGGATAACATAATCCTAATGATCCTTGCATCTACTGGTGTGCTGTGTATTATTAGTTATGATGTTTCACCACTCACATCTAACACACAGTTTGGGAACTAAACTGCACCAGAATCAAACCTTCACCTACTTTACTGAAATGTACTGAGGAAGTTTCATTAGCATCATCACAGCATCACCGGTTTCCACCCAAACTAAGCTCTGACTGTGGTGCTGAAATAAAAAACAACATGTGTGACACTGTAGAGTCATGTGACATTTTCCTTCCTTCAAATCACATAAAAACAGAAGTCAATGTAACTTCTGATGATGTATAATAAACACTGTGAGCCCACATCACTGGATCAATCTTAATGCTGGAGAAACACCTGTGTGGTCAGTTTATTACGTGACATACACACATGCATACATACAGACGTGAGCTGTAATTAATGGTTTCACCTTGGCACATGATAAGCCAGGTGGTAGCCTATTTCTCACTTTACTTATGTCGACCTAATCCTCTTGGAGGCCCTATTAGTGAACACAGGCTCACAGGGCAGGGGGTTAACATGAGATTTGGAGACCCTGTGCACACTCTAACCCCTCACCCCCTTTTACAGTCTCACTGCAGTTCACTACTGACACATTAAGCCTCCAAATCATTATATATATATAACCTTTGATATTCTCAGTTTCTGTATCTCTGCGATCATTTTTGTGAAGTAAGATGCATTGTTGAGGCACATTTCCATGTTTCTTAGTCCAGACTTTTATGCATTATGTTAAACTACTACTGCACTGTTTATTTTGTGTAAAGGCTGAGTGGATGTTGTACATTTTAACTGTCATCAGGTATATTTCCTGTAATCTATTTCACTGCTAGTCTGCTATTTTGTCACTATGCTGCATGGGAGAAGAGCTACACAATATTAGCACCCAATACTGCATCTACAGTAACATATTACCCCACATTTTATTGTTTTTACACCGATCTTACTGAGATAAATCACCCAAGAGTGTAGCTAGTCCAATATTTACAGAGTTCAGGGTTCAAACAATCATTTATAAAGTGTGTATGTAACTATATCTGCACATATATTTCACTGTTTGTCTGAGGTTGAAAGTGTTTCTAACTGTATACACCTGAACACACGTGAGATTCTCGGGGAGGGAAAAAACACACCAGTTGTCAGGCTCTGACCTCTGACCTTCCCCTCCTTCCAACAGGCATATGAACTGGTTTCACAGGTCCTGTATTGCCTCTCTGACAGGTGCCGCTGGAGCAGCTGTCTAATGAGTGTAATCACCAAATACAAGCGTACGAGTCGTTGTGAAACTATGTGTTTGCATTAGGTGTACACCTCCACTAGTCTGGTCTTGCCTCCCCCTCTTCCTCTTGTTGCATTGTTATGTTGTGTTAAAGCTGCTCTCAAATACACAAACACTCTGTGGACTGTGGGAAAAAAAGATGTCACACAAGTTAACACGGCAGCATTCATGCACATCAGTCACAGTGGCCCCTCTGTGGCTTATCACGTCAAAACATATTTGAATGCGCCCTGCTACAACATGCATACCAATGGAAATCAGGAATTATTCCTCCCCCACACACACATCATTACTTATGACACAGTGCAGCACAAGCCTGGTGTTTTTTGCAGTGTGTGTGTGTGTTTGATTCTTTACCGGTAGTCTCCCGGAGGATGATTTGATCGGTTTAGCCTCTGGACCGTGGGGGGTTGAGTACAGGCTGTTGGCTCTTTGTTCGGCCGCGGCGGTGTTGCAGATCTGGGTGAAGTACCCGGCCGGTACCGTGTTCATGGGAGGGCTGGAGAGTCCGGTGCTGAAGAAATCCGTCTTCAATCCTCCTCCTGCTGCGGACAAAACCTTCATCTTCTGCTGGGAGCAGGGCAGCCCCACTACTGGCCGACCCGATGCCGGAGAGACGCCTTTAGGCATCCGCATCATTTTCCTGAATCAACTAAAATTCACCGGATTGGTCCAAGCGGTGGAAGATGTGTGCAGTTAGTTAGCTAAGCACACCGATAATATTAATAAACCCCTCTGCTACTAGCTGCTGCTATTAAAAAATACAGACTGTATCTTTAAAATAACACAAAACAGGAACAACGCATACAGCTAAGGCAAGTCCATTCAATATAAAATGCACAATGCACTTTTCTCTATTTAATTAATGGCGGATAAATGTGATTAAAATTCACATTAATCAGACTGATCGGTGTTGTTATCCTTTGTCCGGTAACACAAAGTGTACACGAAACTACTACTAATAACAAAATGTTCCTCTCGAAATGAAGAAACTATTTAAATACATCCAGTATTTTAAAGTCCAGTACCAGAAGACTTCCAGGTTTCGCTGAGATCCAGTTCCAGGGCGGATATTTATTTACAACTTGTGCCTGTGATGCGGTCTGAGTGTGAGACTCCTCTCTGTTCACCGCTGAGCTGCTCTCTTCTTACAACAGGACAAGAGCTGGGGAAGATCACTGTTTTACCGCCAAACTTCGTCCCGCGAAATTCAGATCTCCCGCGGTTAAAGCTCGCAGCTGATTGGCCGGCGGCACGCTCGGCTTGTCATAATTTGCATAGAACAGTTGTACGGCGACGGGGCTGCGTTCTCTTAAAGAGACAGTAGCATAATTTCGGGACATTCTGTTCCTTTCATTGCCAGACTGCAACTGGAGACAATGAGCAATTCAGAGTCTATATAACCACATACAGACATTACATAAATGTAACGCTGTTGTTACCACACTTTCTGTGGTTATTATAGACCAATATATGCAGTTTGACCAATATCTTTTCATAATATAGTTTCTAACTTTACTTTGTTGCGTGATAATTAATACAGAACTTATTGTTGTTATGTGAACTTTAAATGAAACTTACAGGAATACTATGTACAAAACGTGTAAGACTTAAAATCCAATCACTATTTATGAAATTTGAACATTTAACTTAGGATTAATTCAAGTTATGGCCTAAAAATGACCATATCTGTGTAAATACTGGGGAATTGCTCTATCTAGCTGGTTATCAGTACACAAGACATATTTTAAAATAAATTAAACACTAAAATGTAATTAAGAATAACATCTTAATGGTTCACTACAGAGAAATATAACTAAAATGTAATCATGTATCCTCCAGAGGCATCGCTCTGTGTTGAGAGTGAATACGTTTCATTGTTTGTATGGGAATCCATATTGCTTGTAATGAAAGTGCATTGTGGCCGGTTACAAGGTGTTGCCAGAGATAGTTTGTAGATGATAATTGGATTCACTCAGCACCACTCTTGCTTATTGGCTCAGAGGAGATATTGAAAGAAAACACCCCCTCCCCCACCCACAGCCAGCGACCAAACCCAAGCCATATGACTTGACCCCCATTGGCCAAGACAAAGTAGACTCCCAACAAACTGCAAGTCTATTGTCATATCTTCATCTGAACTATAATTCAAATAAAAACTTAATATTTATGAATCCTCTGAATATATGAAAAAATATGGCTGATCTTTGAAGATATGACTTATATTTAAAAAATCTTTTAATATTTAAAGGTCTAAGGACGAGTGGGAGAAAAGCTGACACAGTTATTACACTGGATTAGATAAGAAGATAATTGTCAGTTGGTGAAGAAATTTGCTGAGCTCATCACATGGTAGCGCAACATTAAACAGACGTTGGAGACAAGAAATCGCCAGTGATCTCCACATAATGCAACTCGCCGTCCTCCCCACCCTCTGCTTCTTCCTCTTTCAAACCAGACCACAAAGTGCTGCACAAGGATCTTCTGCTCTGAGTCTGGGAACCAGTCTTGCAACATCCCAGGATGTTGCAGTGATGCAAATTTGTTTAATAACATCTTGAGGTAACACATGTTTTCCCTTTTGTGTTTAGGGTTTTACCTAAACTGTCTTTGTCTGGAGATCTGGGCAGGAAAATAAACTTCACTTGACACATAATAGACTAGAGGCATAATACTAAACAAGCAAGTCAGTGAAGCTTTGAGATAATTATAATTTTAGATTATTACTTGTCATTTCTTTCTAAACAAATGTGCAAAGTACAAAAAAGGCCTCTCACACCCAAATCATATGATCTTTAATTAATTTCAAACTGACAAATATGAGAAAAATTGTTTGATCATTGTACATTGACAAAGGCGTAGCAAAAACAACTTTTTAAATGTTTTATACAGCCCTAGTTTCCTATTTTAACTAAACCTTTTTCCACTAAACTGAAACTATATCAACTCTGTATATAATTTAAATTACCAAACATCTCTGCATGTAGGTTGAACTCTTTATCAGGCAAATTAGCATATTCAGGACTACAAAAATGGCCTCTTCCATGATGCACAATAACCACATGTTTTTTCATGTGTACACTTTTTGGTCAAATATGTACCATAAACTAACAAGTGACCATATATGGTAACTTCATTGACGTTGTTTTTCAGCACAACAGCAATAATAACACAATATAATGACAAAATGAGGTTGGAAAAACAACCTCACAAACAACATTCAAATGTTTCTATAATCATCAGTTGCTGTGAGACACATGTCAAAGCCTGTTCCTGGCGTCTGCAGCTCACAACACATATAAAATCCTAACATGATATTTTTCCCTGAGTGACCTCACTGTGCACCACACACTGAAAACAAAAGGTCAGGGAGTTCCTCTGCACTTCCCCTGCAGAGGTTCATTCTGACACTTAAAAGCAATGAGCTTATCTGCTGTTTACAGTGCTGACATTCCTGGGATGTCAAGAGGACACAAGCTGCTCTATCATCCAACGCCACCATCTTGTGGTGTGGACTCAGCATCTTCACTTAGCCACAAGAATTGTTTTGGATTTCTTTGGAGTGAAATATGCACAAAAAGTTGTTTTTTTTATTTTTCTCAGACTGTAAAATAATCACGAAATAAATACAATATTATGTCTCCACTTTTTGTTGTTCTCTATGTTCATTGCGTGTGTTTGTGTTGCACATTAAGATGTCAGTGGTGCTCTTCATGCGTTACAGTATAAATGAAACTTGATCCAACATCATTCTTGAAATTACCAATGAGGTTAACACTTGCATCCTGCAGTCTTAATATTATATGTGAAGCTTACAAGGAGTTTCACACCGATGTTATCCTCTGAATATTAACCATATAAACAGACATATGTACATAAGGTAGGTAGACGGTAGTGTAATGAAACATGAAGAATAAACACAATTATTACAATAAATACACAGTTATTGACACTGGACTCATCCAGTGATGTCCTGTTCCTGTGTCTGGTTGTTTGTAGTGCTCTGCAGCGCCCACCAGAGGGGAGGAGGATTGTGTCCAGGGTGTGATGGATCTGCAGTGACGTGACCTGACCTCTTCCAGACTCTGTCCTGGACCATGAGTGTCCTGGTCCTGGCACAAAAGTAAGTAAATAACGGTTTTTCTAAGAGCACTGCAGAGATTTAATATCAATCAGGCTGGGATCATGAAAGCTGTTGTGAGGAGGGAGACTTTCACTGGAGGCTGAACCCATCCAAAGTACAAAGACTGGATTATTGCTGGATCTGCATCTCCTGGTGCAGGTTCTTGATTTAATAAAGCGTTTTTGTAAAAAAAAAAAAAAAAGTCTCCCACTGAGGTAATATGTATTGTAAATCTATATATTTGCAGTTTACGCCCCAGTTATCCCCATAGTGTGTGCTTCATTATTTAGCCAATAACTCACTTTGACCACTAGATGGAGCTGCAGTCACATTATTAGCAGCAGGCTGAAGGTTAGAACTAGGTCATCACTCTTTCACATGTTGGAGTATAATGTTTCCTTTTGTTACGTTTTATATTTTTTAGTTTTGATGAGACTGTAAATACAAAGAGAAGCTGTAAAATCACAGAAACCTGGGTCGTATGCACTAACATGTAATTCACAAGGCAGAGTATAAATTGTTCAGCTAGTTAAGTACAGTACTGCTAGGAAAATAAATATGATTTCAGAAATTAGGCTTTAATCTCAGTGCAGCAAAATCAATTTTAAAGATTTGTTCTTTGTTTATTTGATACTGATTGGATACGATGCTTCAACAAACAGTAGCTGCACATCTGGTCTCATGAATATTGACCAAAGCCATGAGCATATTATCTCATAACCTCCTCCGTTTTACGCCATTCAGGAAATTCACGACTTTAAACCGGTGACTGTTTCTTTGGAAAAATAGAAACACTCACAGGAAACTCCCTTTGTTTGATTTCCAACCGCTCGACCTCAAGATTCATCTGAATACATCCTGTTGTATCAGCACTTCACTGTCGGTGTCATCCAAAATGCCAAAAAAGTCACGTCAGCATCGTCACCTTCGTCACCCCTGTCCTCTGAAGTACAAGTTCAAACTCATTCAAACATCTCTTTCACATCTTTGTTTTTTATTTCATTACATAAGAACATACATACAAAACATTTTTTTTTAATAATAAAGAGTTTATGAAACTCACAACACATGGTCTGTAGAAATAACACAATCCCTACAAACATTTACAATCAACTCTAGTATAGAGTTCTGATTATACCTAAGAAAACTCCCATTCACAAAAAAATTATATAGACTCACATCTTACATACCCACAGCAGAGATATGTACATTCTGATGGATTTTGTTCCCAGATTATTATTCGAAAACATGTTTTTAGGGGTTGATAACAATTCTGTGAGACTTGGTGTAGCTTGGGTTGAGTTTTGTTTGGAATGTAATACAAAAATAAATGGAAATAAAATGACAATGTACCAGTAAATCTACTTCTATCTATAAGGAATCCCAGGTGACGTTCACTTCCCAATCCTGGCGTCTGCTTTGGTGTGTTGATTTGTCTGTCCAGGGGCCAAAGAATGAGTCTCTGTTTTCTTGCTCATGCACTACTGTTGATCCCCACTCATCTAGGAAACAGTCCACTTTTTCTTTTCTTTTCTTTAAACCCTCCTCCTCCTCCTCCTCCTTCTTCTCCTTCTCTCCCCAAATACCTATCCCACCCTTTCTGCCCCTCTTGTCCTCTTGCCCGGAGTGAAGTGGAGACATGTGTTTCCCTGCACCTGCATGGAGAGAAAGGAAGAAAAGTGAAGTCAGATCTCTCCCCTCTCGCCCTCCCCTCCCTCCCCTCCTCCCTCCCTGCAGAGGGGAGCAGACAGACTGGCGCCTAGCATGGAACTTTCATTAACCCCAGGCAGATAGCAATGAATCCGCTATACACAATCACTGGCCTGTCTAATTGGGGAACCGTGGTGAATGTGGACGGAAGGGAGACTCGGGTTTTCTAAAAACGCAACAATGCGCACAGTATCTTCTCTGGCAAGTAGTTTTTTTTGGAAGTTATTTCATTTTTAGAGTCAGAACAACACGGAGCTGAACAAGCAGACCGGAGGCGAGGATGTTTTTACGCACACATCGGATGATTTTACGCGCATGTATTCAGTGTTTTAACTAAATCAGGATGATTAATTAGAAGATAAATACGTACCATGATCTGCCATCTTCATCCTAATGGCACAACCGCCCTTCTTCTTTGGAGAATTTACGCGTAAGGTCCGCAGTCTGGATGGAGAGCAGAAAAGAGAGAATAAGCCACAGGACTCTAAATAGTCTAACCAGAGATGTAACACCAGAAAACAGCATCTGCTAGTGTAGCCTAAAGATGATAAGAATAAACTTCAAAATTCAGCTTGAATCCAAATATATAAGGTTAAAACAGAGTGTGTGAGGATGATGAGTTCACCCTGCAGCCCGCATCCCCCCTCCTCACCTTTATTGACAAAACCATCCCCGGTGTGGCCGTGTCCTCCGCCTCCAGCGCGATCTGCAGGTCGAAGATGTAGTCGATAACGTGTTGCAGGATCTCCACCTGGCTGACCGACTTATTCTGCGGGATGCTGGGAACCAGCTCCTTCAGCTTGGAGTAGCAGTCGTTCATGTCGCACAGGGCGCCCACCGGCTCCTCCAGACACGAGTGTTTATTCCGGCTGATGGCGAGACTCTGCTCCGAAATACAGCACACGGCCTTGTAGCAGCTCCTCACCGAGCGGACGGGACTGATGGCTTTCATGGTGAAAACACGGAAGGAGCAACAACAACAAAATAAAGGCTCGGCTTGATGTTTGGATAGAAGTTGGTGATCCCCTCTGGAGGTCTCCTGATCACTGTCCTGAACAGCTACAGTGCTGTGACAGCGACGTACAGTTAGGGTTTTATACACTGCGCGCTGGAACACGCCCACTTTTTCGCATCGCCCGCTGATTGGCCAGTGTACGGCACAAGCCCCATCTGATTGGCTGATATCACCTTGTGGACGGGCTGGAAAGAATGAGGAAATTAGGCTGAGATGCCTGAAGGGGGATTGTCAATCAATTGGTTTGCTATCGTTTGCTGGTGGTGGTATTTGTTTTAAAATAGATAAAGATGTCAAAGTAGGTCACTTTAGAAAACCAGAGAGAGATAATTACTTTTTTGTTTTAAGCTGATATTCATCTGGAGTCATTTCAAGGAGAGCTACTGTTAAAATGTTGCTTTTATTTATTTCTTTTCCCACTTTAACTTTGATTTATCACCTAAAATCCTTCAGGGAGTTGCTCAACTTTTGAAAACACTTCACATCACACTGAGTCTCTTTAGGACACATACATACAATTAAACAAACATTAAATCTTCTGAGTTTCCACATTTTAAAACACGCTGCATCAAAACATGCAAACACCAGAATAAAATATTTAAAATTTGTGTAATATAGGTAAAAGGTCAAACTATTTCTGCATTATTTAACTGCTAAATATATGTTATTACAACAATCAGTCATTTCACAAGTAATCACTGGCTGACCATTTATGCATTTGAAAGTTATATACCCATTTAACCATATGATTTGCCTGGAGTGATTAAACATGCCTCTTATTCCCGTATAATATTGAGGTTTCCTGCGGTTAAACTGTCAAGTATTACTGCCAAAATCCAGCCTCCATTCGGGTGAAAGTGTTGTATAAAAGTTATATTTTAACAATTCCAAATGTTGCTGCCTTTTAGTTTACATCAAAGCACGTCCCGTTCTGCTCCTATTTGGGTCTTATTTTCCCCTTTTCTCACAATCCTGTTTTGTGGAGGAATGCAGGCCTGAGCCAGCTGTGTGTCCTATCCCGGCCCAGCTGTGTTGATCTAACGCGCCAGTCCCAGACATGCTGGCGCCAGCCTCCCGACGTCATCCATTCACCCCGACGCGCACTCCCCTCTTTGGCAGACGGCCCGCCCTCCCCCGTGAACCATCGGAGGGGAGAGAGGCAGAGGCGCTCGGAGATCCGATTGGCTGACCGCGTCTGTCAGTCATGGATCAGGCTCTAACGCCCCCACGCTTCTCTCCCGGTCTGCAGTTTCACTCAGAGAAATTAAGGGAAAAATCTTTCCAAGTACTCCACAACTTTTGTCATAACGATTACGCGGCTCAGACAGCAATCTCTTTATGAACAGGGACAGGACAGCAGTGCTCGGTCCAGATGATCAAGTCAGAACAACCCTAAATTTAACTTTATCTGAGGACAAAATGTTTTCTCATGTTCTCAGTGTAGTTGCTCCAAGGTCCGTGGGTGCCAGAATAGTAGCATATTTGAGATATTGTGCAACCACTTTCAAAGTCTCACCTCTTCATAACTGAGAGATTGAACTATCTACTTTATCTTATTATTTTGATTATAACAGAGCTGGCAACAGATTTGAGACTGACCCACAGGCTACAAAAGCAGTGGAGTAACACAATGTCCAAGCAGATTAGATACAAGCACAGCATTTGTCTTATCTTCATTCTGGACACATTCTGTGCGTAAAAGTGCACGGCTGGAGATATCCTCCCAATTATGCAGAAGTTTACCAGATGTTCGAGTCACTGCCTTCCTCTTGGCACTCCTCCCTCCTCCCCACAACCATTGACCCTATGACAAGTCAGAGCAAACCATAATATTGAACCGTGAGACAGGACTTCGATCGAGGGCTATTTTAAAGATGTATTGTGTGAGTGGCGCCGAGAATCTAAACAAGGACTCTGACCTCAAATATCTGTCTTATATGAGTCAAGAGGAGGACAAATATTGCTTTAAATTTCTCAGGTCCGGTGGGGGAACGAGCGAATGAGCGATGTGCAGGGGCAGTGATTGGAGAAAGGTTTGAGATTAACGATCATAATGTAAACGCACGAGCGCATTTTTAGGAGCTTTCTTTCGAGGATCTCAGAAATGCCAGCAGAGTATTTTTTCGCCGGTACCCAGCGCCGGTCTGCCGGTTCCATAGTTCCCAGTGCGTAAATCTGTGCGACACACACACACACACACACACACTCACCAGTGTGTCTGGGCAGGGATCAGGTGCTTGTCGGAAAGGCCCCGGACACAATCGGGTCTCTCTTTCAATGGATGGGAGAATTCCGAGCCCGGCGTCAGTGAGTCTGCCTCTCTCCCTGCCCTCCCTCTCCCTCTCCCTGCTCCTCCGTGCAGCTGGACGCAGACAATCAAGCCATCAACAATCGCCACGCATAATTAGCAGCACCCACTCCTCTCTCCTTCTCTCCCTCTCAATTAAATTACGATTCATTATATTTCATTTACAGCCAATTACTACAGTAGAAGAAGAAAGTGCTATCTTATAATAACAACCCCAAACATCAGCCCCCACTTCTGTGAACAAATGTGTGTTTCCAGGGTCAGAATCACACCCCTCCACTCATCTTTATCTCTCAAGGCACCTTGTCCCAACATAAACACAGCATTTCCTTTGACTTGTGGCAACATCAGGGCACAGTGTGGGGAGTAATGAGGGTCATCTTGCGAGATGAGACAAAGGGAGGGAGCAAAACAGAGAGGCAGGAGTTGCCAAACCACCACACTGTCATGTGGAGGGGCACTGTTGTCTCCAGGAAGAGTTTCTTTCATGCACAAGTGCAGGCCCATCTTGGCAGGGTAATTAAGTAGCAAGTAACACAGTGAAACTTAATTCTTTGTATCCTCAGTGTGTGTGTTTGTGTGTGTGTGATGCAGGATTCCTCCTCCTCCTCTGCTCAGCGTTTTCACTCTGTCCTTCATCAAAGACGCTTCAGTCCTCCCCAGCAGCTTTGAACAGCCTACAGATCACAAGCTCTTGTCCCGGGTGACCCAGGCAGTGACATGACATTTTATGCACATTATTGTTTTGCATCAGTCATTGTTATTTATGTTAGAGTCTCTTGTTGAAGCCGTTGCATAATGATCTTGCCGGGTTTTGCAGAAGAGAGGGTACCTACGTATGAGGACGTTCATTGTCACTGATTCCTTTAATCGTCCGCTGTTCGGAGAAATGCTAAATTTAATGCACCAGGAGCATGACTGTTCATTTTGTCTGTGTAACTTTGTGACAGTGTGACTGTTTGATTACATGCTGAAACTCCCACAGTGATCGAGAGGTGGGGTGCACCCTGGACAAATCGCCAGAGACAAACAACCATGTACGCTGCAGCCAGTTCAGAATGATCAATTAATCTAACGAGCATGTCTTTGGAGTTTGGAGAGGAAAAGGCCCCAGCTGAAGGTCCGACCCAGACCGCTCTGCTGTGTGGTGACAGTGAATGTGGCCCCGTCCACACGGAGACAAAACGAATACATCTCCCCGAAAACGGATATTTATATCTGCGTCCACACGAAAACGGCGAAAACGCTGTAGTCAATATGCCAGGCCTGTATGTGGCGCTGTGACGCTGCCACAGAAACACACCAAAACAATGAAGAAGACACGGAGCATGCTCATTAAACTCGTACGAGGTAAAACCAACACCCACAACAACACCCACTTGTTGCTCACGGTAGTTGTGTAGTTTCAGAAAATTTTGCTGTAAAAGTCAAAACCAGCCCAGTAGCTGCTGCAGCACTAACGCCACGCTGTGTTTGCCATTTTTACTGTTGTTGTCGGGGTTGCGCAGGCGAGTTAAGGGTCAGAGGCGGGGCTACGGCGGCAGCGTTTCAGGAGAATGCGTATTCGCCATCCACACAGAGACGGAGATTTGGCCGTCGAAACCGATACTTT
>OOFC01049799.1:42628-69139 GCA_900323345.1 Pseudochromis fuscus
TAAAACCAACACCCACAACAACACACACTTGTTGCTCACAGTAGTTGTGTAGTTTCAGAAGATTTTGCTGTAAAAGTCAAAACAAGCGACGCTGTGTTCCGCCATTTTTACTGTTGTTGTCGGGGTTGCGCAGGCGAGTTAAGGGTCAGAGGCGGGGCTACGGTGGCAGCGTTTGAGGAGAATGCGTATTCGCCGTCCACATGGAGACGCAGCGGGTGGCGTCTTCAGACTTTCCTACTCTGGGACCCGGTTTCAAAAAGTATCGGTTTCGACGGCCAAATCTCCGTCTCTGTGTGGATGCAAGGCGTAAACGATAAAAAACTTTGCCATTTCCATTGAAACCCGTCTCCATGTGGACGGGGCCTGAGTCACAACAACAAAGCTTCTGCAGGTCCTGCATGTGGCATAATCCTGATACCACCAGATGTGTCTTAAGTAACACCTGCAACGCCTGCTGTTTGGTTTTCACCTTTGTGTAAATATTTGAACGAGCTCAGACCAGGACTCTCTGATTAAATGTTTAGTCATAAACTTGACAACATGCACCAACTCCCCAGTGGTGTGCTGAAATTTTTCTTCTGTAAATATTTTAGTGACACATATTTATCTGCAGACAAACATACAAGCTTCAACACATCACCGCCATCATTCCTGCATCATCCCACATCTGTTCTCTCAGCAACTGTAACATCCTACTTCACTGCTTAGTGATACATTTAATTTATACATCACAGCAAATACATTTATTAACGGAAGCAATATGTCCTGAGATTATCATAACCAAGCTTGTTCCTGCTTTTCAAACCAGAAATACATATGACATACTTTTTTGCTTATATCTTCAGCTACCTTAAATATGTTAAAATAAAAATCTATCGTAGATGAGAAACACACCACATAGTGGCCTGTTTATTTACACAATTCAGGAGTTTCAAGATGCTGCAACTCACTGCAGCCACATGTGCTTACACAATATATCCTTTGGTGTCCACAGACGGCAGCTGCAGTGTGCTGTGTGTGTTACAGAACGGTTACAAAAGGGTCTGGCGTGTCTTAACAAACAACCCATTGCACTTCACCCAAACTGAGCATCTACGTGGTTTACTGCACAAAAAGTAACATGTAACCTTTCAGAAGGAGCCAATGATCCTCAGCTCAGTGCCCTGATCATTTCCATACCTTCACTGATAGGAGTATGGTCACTGTAATGTTGCAGTATCTTGGGATAGTACTGGAAACCTTCAGAGCAATAAAATTAGCTGGTGATGGTTTTATGATACATCCTCTGTAAACAAGGATGAGAAGATCCAAAAACAAAGTGTGTGGAAAGTCTGACTTTAAGTGTATGATGTGAGCAAACTGACCTTGTTTATCTGGAAAAGCTCTCTAGACAAATTGCACAATCTGAACAGCAGCAGTCATGTTTCCATAAGAAAGTGGTGCTTAAGAAACAAGAGCAATTAATCGGTTTTATCTCATCCTTGCTAAACTCCTACGACACCCCCGTGACTAAGAAGGAGCCAACAGCTCTTTTTCAGCCTGAGTGTGATTTGTAGTTTAGTTGTTTTTTTTTTGTAATTACACAAAACTATTCAAGCAAAGCCATCATTGTTTAGAAGCTGATATCAGTATTCATAATCACACAAAGGTTCAGGGTCAGGAAATTAGTTAAGGAGACATTTCCTCTCTTTCAGTCTGTGCCTAAATACATTTTTCAGTTCACCACACAGCATTAGTTTTTCAAAGTGATGAGGACGTACAGTACAAACCCTCCAGAGAACTTCCCCATCCAGACACAAACACAGACTTCTCCACAATATGATTTACCATTGGTAAGCAAGGAGGACAAGCAGATTCCTCAGAGGCCAGCCCGGATGTTGAGACAGAGTACACGGATCATAGACGCCTACAGTGACCTAGAAAGAGGAAACAAGGTGTGTTTACATTACACAAGTGGGAGTATGAGTGTGTGCATGTGTGTGTAATATAACAGAGTCTCATCTAATAGATCAGATGAACCAATAAAACGACATTAACAATCTGACTTGAATTAAAAAAAAAAATAAAATAAAATAAACAAGTTCTGATCATTTTTTATTATTATCATATTTTTTTATAATTTTATAAAATAAAATTCTCCCTATCATTTCTCAGATAGGCTCATCTTTTAGTTTGAGGACGCTGGTTTATGGAACTGCTTTTAAAATTGCAATACAATTTCTAGAAAAACAACAGAGATTCAGAGCCTACTGATTGATAATAAAAGACAGATACTAAGGGACTGAACTATGCAAATAGAGCAAACTTTAAAATATTTTATGCCAGCATATTTTACAAATGATTAAACTATTGTGGAAGAATGTCTGTAAATGAATATATTTGTAAAGTATATTTTCATGTAAATTGTAACTATCACTTTAGTTGTTACTTGTATATTGAATAAAAGTTTATGAGCATATTTGTGGTGCTGTTCTTACAGAAAATCTTTCCTTCAGACTTAACATGACAGATTTATGTCCATATGTCACATGATGTTAATGCCTATAAAAAAAATAAAAAATCATTTCTCCTCTTTTGAATACCTGGCCTTCAAATTTTCTGGTCCCTCTCCTCTCGTCACTGCCCCCTCTCCCTCACACCTCATCCTATCTTCCTCTCTGATCTTGCTGATTTTTTTGACCCAGTTATCTGCCGTTTCACTATCTGTTCTCCTCCTGGGCAACTTTAATCAACATATTGACAACACTGACAGTAAACTAGCTGTAGGATTTCTAGAATTACTACAATGTCTAAATATCACCCAACACATAAACTTCCCAAAACACAACTGTGGACACATTCCTGACTCCAAACAAACAGTTATCCAACCACAATCTACACATCTCTGATCACATGGCTATCACAATCGATATGGATATCCCCATCCTCACCCCAAAACACAACCAGACAGTAACTTTCAGAAACCTTAGATCCTTCTCCCCCTCAGCTTTTTCAGCCTCTCTCACCCACTGCCTCACCTCCTCCGCTGTCTGACAACCCTGTTGATCTTGTCAGTTATTACAACAACACTCTGCTCCTGCCTGGATCAGCTCGCCCCCACCAAAACAAAAACTGTTTCCTTCACACACTCTGCCCCCTGGTACACCACTGAACTCTGAATGAAGACCCAGAAACAACAACTGTTCAAGAAAACTCAATTATCAGTACACGTTTTGGGCTACACTGACCACCTACGGCAATATAAACATAGCCTGGTCCACCTAATATTCTCACCTTATCCACTCTGGCTCTCACAACCCCAGGGCCCTGTTCTCAACCATCAACTCTCTCCTTAAACCTCATGACGACATATTTTCATCATTCACCAAGTGCCAATCATTTCTTTCATTTTTCCAAACAAAAACAAATGCCACCCACACTAACCTCAACTTCTCTGGCATCCCTCCCATCTCCCCGCCTGCCTCACCACCCATCACTATTCAGCCCTTGTCTCAGTTTTCTCCACTATCCTCAGCACAAATAACAACCATCACGACCGGGATGAAAACCTCCACCTGCACTCTTGACCCCATACCATCTATACTCATTAGGGAATACCTCCGTGCCATCTCCCCACTCATCACTGACATCATCAATGCCTCCCTCGGCTCTGGTTCTGTCCCTCAAACCTTCAAATTAGCTGCCGTCACACTCCTCATCGAAAAACCTCAAGCCTCAATCCTGACAACCCAATTAACTTCTGCTGCATCTCAAATCTGCCCTTCCTGTCAAAAATTCTGGAACGTACTGTTACTTCATAACCCAGAGCCCACCTCACCTCCAATAACCCGTTTCCACTCACAACACACCACTAAAACAGCCCTTGTCAAAGTCGTCAATGACCTCCTTCTTTCCTCTGACTCAAGAAACCTCACCATCCTCATCCTCCTTGACCTCACAGCACCATCAATCACTCCATCCTGCTCTCTCCCTGGTGTCATCTCTCCACATCACCAGCACCAGCAGTGTATTAGCATAAACAACTGCACCTCCTCCACTGCTCCTCTGTCTCAAGGCGTCCCCCAAGGGTTGGTGCTTGGTCCCCTCTTCTTCATCCTTTATATGCTCGCACTTGGCAAAATCATCTGTCAGCATCAGTTCAGCACTTATGCCGACGACATCCAACTTTACATTTCCACCAAAACCATCAACAGCAACACCCACTCACCAATTTTCTCACAGAAAATAAATCATGGATTCGAAAGAACTATCTTCAACTGAGCAGTGACATTATCATCACCACACCCTGCACTAAATCCACCCATGACTTCAGCCTTACTTTGGACAACTGCACTCTGTCTCCTTCCCCACACATCTGCAACCTCAGAGTCAAAATATTACTTCATCAAATTGTAATATATATTACAGGAAAGTAGTTACTAATACCAAGTCATCCGTGCATAAAACATGGAAATAAGTTATGTGGTTTTCAATACAGAGCACACTGAACATGAATTGTGTCCTTATGTCAAGGCTTGTCTGGCCCACAGATATTTAAATCTGTCTCATGTCCACTGAGAGTCTTGCTGAGGCAGAGGAGTAAGAAAAAGTATATGTTTTCAAGTTCATTCAAAAATTTAATGGCGCATGTATGATTATAAACTTCTGACTACCTTCTTAGTATCAGTGAAAAATGTCTCCCAGTCCCCAAGTGAAGCCATTTGAACAGCATCGTCTGTGTATTTCATTAGGAAGTAGGGAACCGCTGTGGCCCCTCTTTTGATGCACAGGCCATCATACGCCTCCTGCAGGGCTGCGAGCTGAGACAGAAATCATTAGTTAGAAATATTTAAACAAAGCGCTGTACTGTGCAATAACATAAATTTACCATATTTCCTGTATGTACCATAACTTCTAAAATTGATAAATGCTTCTACTAATGTATACTCTTGTCAGTCAGCTCTTAGTACAGATGATAACATACACTCACAAGATACAGCTCTGAAAACAAATCCAGTTTACAGTTTATATTTTTCAAATTACACAATGTCATCGGGTTGAGAAAATGCCTAATAAATTTTTTTAGTACGTCAAATTTAAAAATTAATACAACACACACAAGGTAATAAAGAGTTAATTGAAACTTAAATTGCACTTATTAAATATACATCTACCGATTAGGTAAAAAAACACAATCTATACTAAGGTTTTTTTAAAATGAGCATTTTTTTCTATTGCGGAGACACAACAGGCAGAGAAAATGGTTTGGAGCTGCATCAAGGGCTGCAACCACTGCCATGTCTTATTAAACAAGTTAGGAAAACTAGAATTGTCTCAGGATGGAGGAAACTTAAATGTAATCTGATTTTAAGATCAATATATGTCATAGAAAATCATTTGATTGATTGATCACCTTTTCTATAATTATCAGAATTTCACTGAGGAAGACTTTTGCTTACAATGTTGCTGACATTACATCACATTAATTCAGCAACAATAATTCTACAACAATAAAAACAAACAAGTTAAAAGTAGTTGAAATGAGGATGAGTACAAATTAATTTAAAAAATAATGAGCATAAATCACGAGTTAAAATAGTTATGATAAAAATTAGAGGATAAAATCATAAACATGGATCTAGGAAATCAGCTAAAATAATTACAAATAGTTAATGGCTGGTTATAGATTGAATTATTGATATGCCCAAAGGATATTAAGGTGGTTAGTTGTAGGTGGGATGTAAAAAAATGATGCTAAAAGCAGTTTTTCAAAGGTCAGTTCTGACACGAGGTACCAGCCAGTTGTTGGAGTGGGTATGAAGTGGACCAGAGTTCCAGTGTGACAGAGAAGTCAGTGAGGTAAAATACAAAAAAAGTTCCAATGAATACTGTGTCTGTCTGACATCTGAAAACAGCAGTTGGTATTTAGCTATTTCACCTGTACATTTTGTCTAGAATTTGTAGCCTCAGAGAATTTACCAATATGTTGTTAGATCAACTTCAACATATACTGTTAAAAACATTCATTCTGCTTGTTGTACCTGTTTTGCTGAGAAAACTTGTTCTAGGACTGACGGCTGTTTGACAATTTTTATGCCCTCTGGGAAACAAAGCGCAGGGAAACAGAACCAGTAGTAGAAATGGTACTTCTTCAAATCCTGTAAACAGATGATGCGAACAAGGGATTTAAGAAAATAACAGTAAAAAGTGAAAGAAAAATCCAGAAATAGAAACACATAAGGTAAATACTATATACACATTTTTATACACACTGCAAAGGTCAGTAGGATGAATCTGCAGAGGATAGATGGGTCCTTCAGTGCAGCCCCAGACTGTACAGCATCCCATATCTGCACAAAGGACATGAAAAATGACAATAGTATAATTATATAGTTTTCTATTAAAAATAACTCAGTGACCATTTCTGGTTCATGTCTGAGCAAATTCCCATTGGATGTCACTTACCGCCTTGGCCTCTTTCTCCAGCAGAGCTTTCTTATCAGTGGTCTTAAAGGCATCAAGTGTGTTGGTGTTATACAGCGTCCCAACAGATGGACAGCAACGAACTGGAGTTGGACCATCGCTAACAGCAAATGATATATTTAAAAATACCTTTGCAATAAACTGTATGTTTACAATGTCTTAGGTAAACCCAGCAGCCACCATAAATCAAGCTGTATTATCAATGTGCTGAAATTTGTAAATAAAAACACAGTTCAGCTGAGAGCAAATGTTCTTTCTTGTCTTTATAAAGATGTTAATAAACAAATCACTGGGAAAAACCCGACCTTGAGATAGGGGGAGTGACCTCATTAACTTTATCCCAAGCTTCTGAATGTCCTATGCTACAGTTGATCCAAATTTACTTCAACCCTAGCCTGACCTGGCTGAAAAGTTAAATTCATTTTTCCATGACAATGAAAATTGCACTTTAGGATGCACTGTTCCAAAGCAGAAAAAGTAAAGGATCATTAACGACTGTAACATCTTCCTGCAAAAAAATTATTGTCGGATCATCACTGTGGAGATTTATTTGAATGGAAGAATCCTAAACTGTATATTATAATGGGGGAGAAAGTCTTGTTTTATGGCTTGTGTTTAAAAAATAAAATGGGTTGAGCTGTCGTCCACCAGATTAAAAAACAAACAAAAAACACTGTGCATAGCAAAAGAAAAATTTCGGAGCAGGGTAATGTTCATGTACACAACATCATACTTACACATCAAACGCACTGAACTCCAAAGTTAGGCGAGTAGGCAAACCAACTGGATCCCCTATCAAACAAAAGCATACAGATTTTTTTAAATGAATCATATTAGTATAAAAAAGTCTGGACTTGTCAATCAAGTAGAAACCCTGCAATTAACAGTCATCTTTACAATAACATCATAACACCATACACACCATTGTAGTAGTATCCTTTGATACATTTGGGGCTCTCATCCAACCTGTAGTCATTGAGTTTCTTCTGAGTGAGCTCGTGCCAGAAGCCGGCCTCTAGAGCGCTGCTGAAGGGAGCAAACTGCAGCTTGACGTCTGCAGAGGACGACGATGCTTCACTGGTGTCGGACGCCATCACAGCTTCACTGACAGGCTGCACACTCAACTTCTACAAGCTGTTAAATAAAACAGCAGTAGGTTGCAAAACACTGGCAGGGTCTACAATCAACTACAGATTAGACACCCACAGAGTAGGAAAGCTACATTTACAATGACTGACACACATTAAAACCTGTGGCAAATGAACAGCACTTAGAAAATGCTTTTAGACCTTAATTGATAAAGTGCTTTACAACTGTGTCTGTTACATAAATGGTTACGGAAATGTTTGCTAGATTCATATTTCTGTATTTATTATGTGTATTTTTTGTAATTTCTTATGTTTTTTCTTTAAAATTATTTTTGCATTTTTTATTGTTGTTTTCTATTTTGCATCTTATATTGCTGCAGTAACAAAACAATTTCCCTGGGGATGAATAAAGTCTATCTTATCTTATCAACAATATATGCAGAGCTGCCACTCAAGGCACTGGGCTCTGCCATTAGTGGGCAGTCCAAAGCCACCACTGTCTACACAACAGCAACACAACACAATGTCTAAGTTTTTGTTTTTTCCCATCTCTCACTGGCTCCAAAACACTGTCACAATTCAAAATAAAAAATAATTCACAAGGGAAAAGATACACAGTGTCATCTATTGCTGACTCTAAAGAGCATGTGATTTGGGGCTCTATAAATGTAAATAAATATAAATGTAAGTATCTTGACAAAACGTATATCAAAAATTTTGACAGAAGTCAGCAGAATCCTTGACTGGCTTTCAGGAAGTAGATGTCTCTATGGTTGTGCTGGCAATATCAATTAAAGTCAGCTGAGAACAGATCAAATGTGGATAATAAAGTAGGTCATTTATTACACACACACACACACACACAGACACACATTACACTCATTTTATTTCATGAATCAATGCTTTGGATTCTGTTTTGTAATTATATGTCAATAAATCCTGAAACATATCTGTGCTCATCTGTGATGTCACACACATAAATCAGTTCATCAGCTGACTTTCAGATGAATCTGTATTGATGCTATCTGCACCTCCAGCGGCTTTGCCATTTCCTAGACAAGTGGTTTGGATTTATTCTGACCAGTTTAGCTGCTTATAAAAAAAAAACGCAAACTGACATCAAATTGTGACCAACAAGACCCTTTAACTTCCAAACCTTTTCACTAGTATATAAAGATTTTCAAATTTTGCATGTAAGCTAATGTTTAAATTCTACATTTAGTTGATCTGGATTTCAACACCTTTCACTGTGAAGTTGGGACAGACAGCACACAGTGAAAGAAGCTTCAACAGTTTAACCGTATTTTAAAACATGTCGAGAATCTTCGAGGGACTAAATCACAAGACGAGACATGAACGTATCGCACAGCAGATAATTCAGGGTAGTTTCACTATAGAGAGAAAGAGCGTTTATATGTCACTCTCCCAGGCTTTGAGCACTTACCATAGATTCCTACTTCCTGGAGAAGTTGGTCATGTGATCACGGGACTTTTGTCAATAAAGCAATGCACTCTGGGTAAATAGCCTGTCACTGTGTCTGTGCATCAGGGTGCACGCACCATAGAGTAAAAAATAAAGAACCAAAACATAAACAAGAACATGCACACGACAAAGCAGGAGAAAACGGACAGGAACTTGTACGCCCCGTTCCTTTTCATTTCCGGAAACGGCAAAAACGATGTCAAGCTGGAAGTAACGTGTTGGTTTAATTTGTCCTCAACACCGTTTTCAGGTGAAAATGTCATAAACGGTTCGTAACAATAGTGAAACACATAGTGGTAGACGACTAGAAAAGAAAAGAGAGCGCTACGAGCTAACGTTTACCGGAATGCTAACCCGGAAGTAAGCTCCATGCGTCAGACAGCTATAGGGACCGTCCTAAAAAAACACTGCTGGGAAAAAACGCAAATACCATAGACTGTATGTAAAAATGGAAGAAGCAAGTGTGACGTCACACATCGGTTTTTTTAACCCCATTTTGAAGCCAGGAGATCAACATTTGAACGTCACCATGTAGGATGTTTGGAGCCAGAAATTGACCATTTGTATATGAGGGAAGGAGAGAGGAGGCGGGTCTAACCTTTGAACCCAAGGTCTGCCAAGCACTGCCTAATGTGTGAGGGACTGGACTTTTGCGCTGCTGTTATTGGAAACCATGGCTTGTTAATCCAGCTAACCACGCCCCTTCATATTCATGTTATTGAAGCCTATAATCTATTTAAAAGTAAAGGTTTTTTGCACCCAATGGGAAAGATATCAACATATAACCAACCACACAGTAAAAAAAAAAAGTCAAGGAATGGCACTGAAACAGTCATGAAGTCTTTAACATATTTGTTCATAACATTATCTGTTCATCTTGGCAGTTCAATTCTTATTGTGAATACCCCTTTGAAGATGTGCTGGAGAGAAGGTCACTGAATAAACTGTTATACATTCTGAATAATCCTGAGCCTCATCCACCATCTTCTGAAAAGACAGCAGAGCTCTTCTCCAGGACTAGCTTCAATGGTACAAGGATAGATAGAGAAAATAAATCCTGTCAATTGAAATAACATTGTATAACAGCTCACACTGTTTTTGTACTTTGTACAGTTTTGTGCAAAGTACAAGATATTGTACTTTGTGATATTTGTATTTTAATATTTTATCTATCTATCTATCTATCTATCTATCTATCTATTACTTATTTAGTAGTTTTTGAAAATACCATACACATGGAGTCTATGGTATTTTCAAAAACAATTAATCAATAGACTTTCATTCAAAAATTGTCAATTTTGTTCATGAAATGCTGAGTCAATTTTCTTTTCTTTTTTTTGCTCAAGTCATTCCGGTGTCATTAGCTAAGTCACTTCTTATCAGTGTTTTGGCGGTCTTGAAAATAATTAAGTAAATACTGTAAATACTCAAAGAGACATATATTTTGGGGCGTGGCTGGTTTGATTGGCAGACCTGGGGTTGTATACATAAAGATTCCTGATACTAAGAGTTGCTCCTAGTGGCAAAATTCTAAGTAAATTCTTGGAATTGTGACATTTTCCAAGAATTTCCCCCTAAATTTAAGAGTAGATCCTAGCAAAGATGAAAGGTATTCATCAAGAATCTTAAGCCTTAAACTGTTAGGAGCAGTGAGGAGGGCTTTGAAGACATTCAGGACATGCTTTAGTAGAGGAGAAAATTCCCGGAGGAGAAAGCAGCAGGAGATATTCTCCCAACACTGAATGACAGCGAGTTAATTAAACTCTACAGATTGGATCATGCAGGAATCATGTTCGTGGTAGATCTCATTAGAGATCTCCAAACGTCCTAACGTCTCCAAACCAACACTATAATGCAGCAAATGAAAGTTACCACAACATGAAGGTATGTAGCTACTAGGAAAGTACAACAGTGCAGCATGTTGGAGTATCCTAGTAGTTTACATATTTTCCTCAAAGGACATCCACTGTCATGTATTATATTATTTATATTCAGTTGTTTTGAATTAAATTGTTATAATTTATAGGGCCCATAGCACAACACAGGCAGTAGTGGAGTGTGTGGAGTGTTTTGGCTGAAGAGACACTTTCATGTACTAAAGTTACCACTGTGGTAAAAAACAACAAAAAAAAACAAACCCTAAGTAAATAAATATAACAACTATCAACATGTGAATACAGAATTTTCACACATTTTATAGGATACTTTTAATTTTAACCTGAATATTATTCAACAGAGATGTTCATTATATAGAATATTATTCATAAATACACAAACTAAATTCTACAATTAGATCTATTGATTCCATGGTCCATTTTATTTTCACTACAAGTGCATTTTCATTTATTTTTCGGGATCAACCAATCATTTTATAAGGATGAGTCATACCTACCAACCAGGTAAACCACCACCAGCTAAAACTAATGCTCTTAGGTTAAAACAGGTTGGATTTACCTGTATTAGAGGTTGATATAAGGATAAAGTTTAATTGTAAAATGTATTATATGAAATGCTAAAATATATACCGGTTCCCTCTGGTGTTTTCCTTTTTTTAATGAAACATTGTCACCATGCAGGTGTTTGTTTGATGTTAGAGATTTACCATTATCCTGCTTTAATTTCCCCTGTAGAATAACATTTTGCCTGATCAAATGCAAGGTGCTTTCTTCAACACAAACCAGTAGTGGATTACGATAAAATACCACGCCTTTAGGGGTTTATGTGTCTGTGTTTAGCAGTAGCAGTATTAAGATGGCAAGGACACCATGTCCCAGTTTTGGCACAAAGCCATTTTCAGACATCCAACAGACTTCTTAGTTTTTCTTTTCATCCCACAGTTTAGTTCATGTTCTTTTCAGATATTATGAAAACACAGATTTGTGCCAGTTCTCCTGCTGATATGATTTTATAGTTAGTGTTGTCGACACAATTCAAATCAGCTTCTAAAAACAGAGGGTGAAGCAAGATTGTAAAGCTTAGAGATATATGAATGGACATCAGTAACATACATTAACGTATATGCAGCCATGATTAAAAGGTTAATCAAGCAAACTGGACAACTGCACCAGACCACAGAACTCCAGCAGCTCAAAGCATATCAGTTTCCTTTTGGTCATTCAACTGAGTTCAGATTTGTTTGTGAATTTAACCATTAAATATCCATTTTTAATCCAGTCCTGCATTTAAACAGTCATATTGTCCTTTGAATGCTGCTGCTTTTTATTGTGTGCTTTATCTGACTGGACCCTGGGTGCAACAGTGGATCAACATCTACACGCTCCCTCACAAGGTAATTCAGCCATCTATGTAGTATGCAGATCATCATCATGTAACCAAAACTATGTTTAAATAACAGTTTGAACAAAACCCAAATGTTAGAGACTTCATAAAGGCAAGGTTCATTGCAGCATTGTTGTATTAGTTTTAGCTGTAGAAGTTCCTAATATTCTGGCAGCTGAGTGTAGTATTGCCCCACAGGGAGTAGCTCATTAGGTGAAATATTGGTCCTTTGGTCCCAATATGCAGCATTATTAAAGGACTGTTTACCAAGACCTTTGCTGTGTGGGGTCAGTGATGAAAATCTGGGGAAATTAAATGCATCCCAGCAGCAGCTAGACTTTATTGTGGAAAAATCACACACACATTAACAGTAAAATATCTGGCAAACCTCAGTGAAATATAAAATCCGTCCTCTTTTTCTGCAGTACTTTTTTCAAAGAAACAAAATACACAACATCTGAAACACTACTGTTTTAGTCCATGTTTTGACAAAGGATGTGCGCAATCACACACATATTTTCACATCGTCACCTCCTCCAGCTCATCCCAGACATCCCCGCCCCCGATTTGTTTGATTTGGTGAAGTTGTGACTCAGAACCTGTTTATGTTCAGCGTTTTTTCTGCATCGTGGCAGTTTATTCCCAATTCAGACAAGAGAAACATCTGAAAATATTGTTTATTTATATTTAAATTTTTAATATAATTAAATTTTAAAAAGTATGTATCCTCATACCCTTATGACTTTTCATGTAAGACAGCTGCAGCACAGTCTTTTCAGCCAAGAGGTATGATGCTTTGTCCCTGGAGCCTGATGTGTGCAGGCTCTATGTATGTGTGTGTTCTAGGTACAAAATTGTCAATGCAAGTGCATTACACAAGTCTCACATTTAGGTTGTGCTCCAACAGCATTGTGTAATGTAAGCAAAGGACATGAAAAGAGGTGTTACATCACATCATAAAATAAATGACTGTTGAAGCTTGTTGAAGTCCCACTAGGGAGACAATCTGTCTGTTGTTTGATCAATTTACTCTAAGTTGTTGTCATGTGGACGCAGACCCTGCTTTTATTAACAGTGTGAAAATACATGATGCTGACAATCAACATTGGCATGCATACATATATATATATATATATATTTACATAAATTTACAGTAATAAATTCATTTTTTCAAATTTGTTGGTCCATTTGCTGGGTCCATCAATAGCTTTTCTGCACATTTATATGTTTGTTCACCTCAACAGATGGCAGAGCACAAACAGTTAGAACCAGATCGATTTTCTTTTGGTTATTAGCTGTAAAATTGTGAATTTTAATTGCATTTTTTGAAGCTGGCATTTTAAAAATGAAAACACAGAACATGGGTGAAAAAAAGGGACAAATAAACAGAGCCTAAATCATCCCTCTCTGGAGAAACAGCTCAGTAGGCAGAAGCCAAGATTTGTGTTTTTCCTGGAACAACATTAGAAAAGACAGCTAATGTTTCGAATGTAATCTGGTTTCAATGAAAACACAGTGTGACCAATAGCAGAATTGCTCTCCTAATTATGGTCATGCTTGTAATTTCATCAGCTACCTGTTGTTTACCGTCACGTCTCTCATTTGTTGCATTTTGAGTGCAAAAAAAAAAAAAAAAGTTCTTCTTACGATATATTATTCAAAACAGTTTTACCTCAGACCCTCAGATCAATTTCTTCATAAGTTTAAATTTCTCCACTGCTCCTCTGGTAGAAATGTTTTATTTTTATTACAGTAACACAGACAAAATAAATAACACTAGATTGAGACATTGTCCTCCACTTCAGTGCTTTAGTTTTAAAAAATAAAATGTTGAACATGCAGGAAATGACTCACACTCAGAATACATGTACAGTTTTATCTACACGTTGTTTGCAACATTTCCATTGTTCTCTCCTTGTGAGTATCTGCAACACTTTCCAACGTCTGATTCTGTTTCAGCTTCTTTGTCGCAGTCACAAACGAATGTGAAGAATATTTTTGAAGACCCGCTTAAAATTTCCATTACAGAGTGGATATATAAAAGGGTTCAGAGTGGAGTTGATGTAACCTAGCCATATGGTGAACATGTGAAGGTCGTGGTGCACGCACTCTTTGCAGAAAGCCATGACCATGAAAGCTATGAAGTACGGTATCCAGCACAACAAGAAAGCAGCGATTATGAACCCCAACTGCTTTGCTGCTTTGTGTTCTTTATGAATCCTCAGACTCTGGATACGCTGACGTGATTGGTCAATAAACTTTTGCCAGGCCTGTCTCAGGGTCACTGCTTTATCTGGGTCTAATTTGGCATCTTCGACCCCTTCCTGGGGCCACGGCAGAGCCTGGCTGGTGTCATAGGTTGTGTAGAGCACAGAGGTGTATCTCTGCACATCCGACACCTGTCTGATATCGCAGACGCCACTCACCGAGTTTGACATCGTGACGTGACATTCATTCAAATGTCCTTGAAGTTTGTTTTCATTATTTCCCCCTGAGCCAGTCATGTCCTGTGCTGTGGATGGCTGGCTCAGGGAAATGTCAGCGCCTGGCTGCTTCTCCTCCGGAGATAAGGAGCATCGTTTAGCTTTTCGAGCCATTCTCAGGCGTTTTGTTGTCATGGCGAGCAGTGACGTTTGTTGGCGTTTTACACCAATTTTTCGATGAGTTTTTGCTTTAGGACAGTCTTCGAGGGAATATGTCTGATCTAAGGTGTTTTGGTCCAGCAGTCGTTGTTTTTTAGATAGCTTGATTGGAGCAGCACTTTCCCTCTTGGGCGAGTCTTTTTTCTCAGGGCTTGGAGGATTTTGTCCATTCTCATTTTCCACAAATGAATCGGTTGGATGAATGATTTTTTCTCTGTCCCTCAGATGTTGCCTTACTGCCAAGTAGATATGTGTGTAAAACCACAACATCAAAACAGAGGGTACATAGAAGTTGAAGACTGCAGTGATGACTTTAAACCATGTGACAAAGCGGAAGTCTGTGTCACACTTGTTCTCCTCCTCAGGCTTAAGGTCCACATGTGTGAAAGACCTCCATCCTAAAATCGGAATAATCCACATCATCGACAGCAGCCAAGCTCCAGAAATCATCACGCTGGCTTTTCCCCGCGTCCGATATTTCAGATATTTAAGCGGTTGTCTGACAGAGCGGTATCGATCCAAACACAAGATGAACAAGCTGAAAATCGAGGCTGTACTCGCCACGTAGTCCATAATCAGCCAAAATTGGCAGACAGCTCGTCCCAGCTTCCATTCATCCTCCAACAAATACATCAAGTTCAAAGGCATAACTGTGGTTCCCACAATCAGGTCGGCCACTGACAAGCTAACGATGTAGAGGTTCCCCACAGTGTGAAGGCTCTTCTCTCTTTTCACGGCGTAGAGTACAAGAAGGTTCATGATTATGGTGAGGAGTGAAAGGAGCCCGAGGAAGACTCCCAGCAGGGCATTGTGGAGGGTCAGGGTGTGATTGTTTCTCAGTGAGTCACCGTCGGGAAGGTCAGACAGGCTGTTGTTGCTGTAGTTGATGTAGCTGTTAGTGTTGAGGTGTGGAGCGTCTGTTGAAGGTGACAGACCAGACTCCATCATGTTAGGTGAGACGGACACCTTTAGATCCAGTCACATCATGGAAAGCTGATGACTACGTTTCAGCATGATGACAGGTGGACCTTTAAGTTGAAAGGGTATTCCTTCATTAGTGTCAGTGTTTCATTGTCTTGTAGTCCACTGTGCTCTAAAGCCAACCTCTGAACATCTGGAAAACACAAAGGATGTGACAGATTAGATGTTGCATACAAACATTAACCACAAATTTGTTAATGGAAAATCACATGCGTACAGAAATTGCTTATCAGATAGGAGTTTCAAAACATGTCTGGAGGGAGGTCTGAGATATAAAGATAAACAGAGATTTAAAAAAAAAAAGCAGATGCAGGCAGAGCGCAAGTGCCTCTATACAAAATAATAATTAAAAAAAATCTACATACAGTTTAACATTTCCAGCATTTCACTGTCCAGCTGGCTTTCTTTAGCACTTACTAGGGGAGGGTGGCAAATCAGATCAACAACACAGCAGTGGACAAAACGTGTCACTGGCCGTAAGGAGCCAGGGCTGTGTGATGGACTCCATGTCTCCAGATTTAGAAAGGCCTATATATACTGCTGCGTTTGATAATGTTTGACTGTGAACAGCACAGCAAGATGTTTCATACTGAAATGTATCAATACTGATGGAAAGGAGTGGTAGTAGAGGTATTGATTTTTAACACGGTCAACTGGAAAAAAAAAAAAATTGCCATGGACACAGTTATCATTTCTGCATTTCTTATCTTTCTTGAATTAATCTGTGGATTGAAATAAGTTATTTTGCCCCACTCCCCTTTGTTTGTAATCCTTGCGTGTAACTGTTGCCATGACCAGATCTCAATTTCTCACTAAGAAAATCAAATCTAATTCTTCACACAAAGAACAGTAACATCAACAAATACAAGTACTGTGCTGAATCCAGTGTTAACAAAGATAAGAATATAGAAATGCCTTTTTATTTGTCTGGATGAATATTAGTTTACTACAAGAGTCTATAAATAGCTCATATGATACCTAAGTTAATTAACCAACCTTGACTCTATCTATCTATCTATCTATCTATCTATCTATCATTTCTCTGTGTACATCTATGCTCACTGATATTCACTGATGACACACACTGAGGAGGAAGAAAGAAAAAAACATTAAGCTAAGTGTGGAAAGCAAACATCACAACAGTGGGAGCTGAAAGGTTTAAATGGCGCATCCACACAATATGACTCATACTGTCCCCATGGTTTTTATTTAATTATTACTAAAGTTGGACACGCATGAAACATTTCTTCATTCTATATCTGTTAAACAACCACTTACTTAGTACTGAAAGCATGAACTGAAGTGTGCTGCTGTCCTGTGAATGCTGAAGAGATTAACAATAGCCTTTCACCTCTTGGGTATAATTGTTATAGGAGACACAGGTGGGAGCCTATTCCAGCAACAAATGCTTCGTGAAGTAGTTTTAATGGCACATTTAAACCAAAATGTACCAATGTAGCAGGAAAATTGTACAATTGTGTAAAATACAAAAGGCAAAGAAAAAATGTACATGCTGCATCTGTGCTGTCCTCTGTATTATGAGCCTTTCATAAAAAGCTTTAATTGAAGTCACACAATCGTTCAAATGATATATTACCTGCTTCTGAGATGAAATTAATCTTTTTTTATCGTCTGTGTTTAAACAATAACAGAAATATTTAGGATCATTATTCTTCACCAAACGATAATAACAAGGTAAAAATTGGATGGATGGCAGAAATAAATCCCCCTGCGCGTTTGCAGTCAACGCACTTGTTATCGCACAGAGACCGGACAGGATATTTATCCAGTGCTCATTAGTGCAATGAGACATCAGTAAATGACCACTGATTGTCTGATTACATTGCAAAATAGATCAATCGTGATATTTCTTGCCCGGCTGCGACCTGACGGAGCCAAACTATCTAAATGAATAATGGCTCCTGTGCGAAATACTACAAGTCGGTGCGGTGACAAAAGCACCTGTTGCGCGGCTGAAGGATCGCGCAGGAAAACTTTGAAGGTTTTCAGCACCGTGACAAAAACACGTGTGTGTTTTTGTAACAATAGTCGGAAATGGATTTGTCAGATGTCCTAAAAAAAAAAAAAAAAAGTTAAACAGTCAAAAAAATATGCAAGTAGCCAGTAAGTGCCTGTGAAAGCAGACAGATTGAGACTTACCAATGATGCGCTGATTACATAGAAAGTCCGCTTTATCTCCAGCTTGTATTCCGGGTGAAAATCAGAAAACGAGTGAGAGACAGAGGTCGGAATAGCAAAGAAAACATCTCCCTCCCTCTCTCCCTCCTCAGCTCACTGTCCGGGTCTCTGCGTCTCTCTCCCTGTCTGGACTGAACTTTGGAGTTTATATCCCAGTAAACTACAGCAGCCATAAAATCTGATCTCATTACAGGAATGAGCTTTCACCTGATGGCTATGATAAGCAGTAACTGTAGTGAATCAGTGGATGATTCACTGCACGCGCACACTGAGAAACCAAATCTGGACTTGACTGTGACCGAAAAAAAGCTTAGTCTACAGTCTACAGGATTGTTGAACATCTACATGTATAACATTAATAGTTGAATATATATAATGGTAATTAAGCATTAAAGGGAGCAGAGGGTGGGGTCTGTGTGGATCATATGAGAATGGTGATAAGAGACACTGGTGACGTCATAAATTCCTCCAATTACAAAACAGAAGCTAACATTTTTGAAAGTCTGTCTGCGCTGCGTGCCAAGTAAGGCAAATATCTCCCAAGACACTTGAAATAGAGCTGCTAATGGCCCAGTGTCAACACTTTCAGTGCAGTTAAGTAGGTGATTTGTGGTGGTGAACTTGCTTCAGGAGTCACTTTACTTCTTTCCTCACCTGTGAAGTTGATGTGTCTCATTCACCAGCTGTCAGCTGTCTTAGTTCAGCATGTCCACCCACACCAATGCGCATCTCATCACTGCCAGTGCGTTGGTTCACACAGATCATATAGATGACTTGTTTTAGCTGGCCAGTGTGGAGTCACATCTCAGTCATATAACTGAAAAGTGTTATTTAAATCAAGCACATTTCCTTGGGAAGAATCCAGAGAAATAGAAATTGTCTTTTAATGCATTAAGCCAGTACAGAGACTAGAAGTCTGGGGGAGGGCTGTTGCTGAGGTGTTTTATGGTCATTTATTTACATTCTACATAAACAGATATTTGGAAATTGTTGTAATTGGAAAACATGTTGCAGCACAGCTGGAACCCACAGCATCTGAAGCTTCACACAGCTGCTTTACAGGAATAAAAAAAAAACCATGTGATGCCACAAACTATAAAAACTAATTTGCTAAAAGCTAATACATCCCCATTACTTCACTCACTTAACAAAACAGCTGCAGGAAATCAAACATCCACTTTGTCTCAGCTGATGTGACATTTGCTGAGAGGTCTGTTTTTCTGTTCATACAGTCTGAACTCGCACTAACTGGAGGAAAATACCACACACGTTTAATAACACTCAGCTCGTCTGTCAGCAGTGGGGTGATTAGACCCCACGACTGTGCTCGTTCTGAGAATTAGTGTGTGGCTCATCTGGGGCTCCTCTGAGGTTACACTTGGATAAAGGGAAGTCTGATGTGTGTGTGACATGATGGCAGCATGGTAAAAGTTTATTAGGTCAGACCAAGGGTCATTGTTGTTGTTGTGATAATTACCGTATTATCCGGACTATAAGCCGCTACTTTTTTCCGACGCTTTGAACTTAAACACCGGTGTTTCTCATGTATCGGCAGCACGAAGCTCGTTGGCTTTTTACAAGCTAGCAAGCTCAGTGCAGCCAATACATTTAGCATCATCACATCAGACCCGGTCAGAGTGGACCACATGAAACTGTTCAAATAAATTCAATAGCGGCTTATAGACAGGCGCGCTCAATAGTCCGGAAAATACGGTAATTGGCACACCCTGGCTTATTGATGGTGCTGAATTTTGTATGGTGAATATGGCTGCATGGTTTTTTTGTACCTTTTATTATGTATTTTATATGTTTTTATCCTGAATGAATGAGGTACCCAAAGGGGTGCACTTTTAAAGCATAAATTCAATTATACAGCAATCTTAAGAGGGAAAATTATAGTTGACAACTTTGGCAACACTATGACCTTTCACAAAACAGAAAACTTTATTCTCATTGTACAAGTACAATAAAAAAATCAAAGATATAGTCACACAGAGAAATATGATGATCCACAACCAGGCTGATTCAGTCTTCCCCTAAAATACAAAACAAAAAACTTTCTATCCACTGATTATGTCACATACAAACTCAATCTTTACTGTTTACATACATTTATCAATTTCTTTTAGTGAAGTAGAATTAATGTTAGATTAATATCATTTGTACAACTTTTTACATCTAGATGTCTATTTAATCTTTACATTTTTCAGACAATTTAGATGCCTCAGTATTTCCCTCCCCCAGTTTTTAGAAGGTGCAACAATACTAAACAGTGTTTGAAAAGTAAATTATGCAGAGTAATACGAAGCTGATTGCAGTTGTGGTCCATCATAATTCTGTCTTCCATTAGTTTGAGGCCTGACTTATTGATTTCATTATGTTGAGATAGTAAATGGCTGCTTCTGCTGATGTGTAAAACTCTCTACACATCAATCGTTTTTAAAACTTAAAAAAAAAGCTGACATCAGCAGATATCACACTCAATCAGTATTTTACACATTACATGAAACAAGAATATTTGAGCATCCTCCATATTTTATGTTCAGAAGGGAATTAAATTATAAATAAGTCTCATATACATACCAATGAGCTCTACTGACAGTTTAAGCACTCTCAGTATTTTAAGGTGTTTTATATTTTTCCATTTTTTCTCTGTGTCAGAACAATCAGCCCTAACTATTACCATTACTGCCCTGAAATGTCATAGTTAGGTTTGTGAGATGAGCTCAAAAATATCAAAATGCTAAGTTAGCATGTCCGCTCAGATTATGCCATTATGCATGGGTCAAAGCCAACTTATTAATTTTATCTGTGCCTTCTACATTATTTTGTATTAATTGCTTGTACTCTTTTTTTTATTCCCTAAACCCTGTTCAACTGCATTATGTTTTTGCCTGATATCTCCTGTGCTTATTTCACATGTGAGGGATAGTTTAACATCCAGCTTTTGGACAGTGATTTGTCCCTGAAAAATTACATCCACCAAATATACTGATTTTTAGGCATTACACCCAGTTTACACTCACACAGGTGTTTGTGATCATGTTCAGGCTGCATCACTGACATCTTCATCTTCACTCTCTGTTTGTTTTGTTTTTGTGTGATGTCACCCGTTGTTTGTGGTCAGGAGATCACCATTTGAATGTCACAATGTTGATTGCTTGGGACCAGATGTTGACCATATTTGGATATGAAGGGAGGAGTGAGAAGGTGCCTCTCACCCTTAAACCCCAGGATGATATTTAATCTGTAAGAAACTCAGGTTCAGAGTTGGTCTCATTGGAGATAAACAATCCTCTTTTTAAGCCTAATATCAACTTGATTTTTAATTTTTTTTCAGATGGACCACCAGAAGAGTTGGTTTTTAGGTAATGACATCAGAATTACTTGTGGAAAAAAATGTATTTCATGATTAAAAATGATGATTTTTGAGTTTTTTGGAGCCAGCATCTAGTGGCTTTCTGGAGTATTGCACCGTTTTCACTTCCGTATTGGCCTCATTTTTGAGACCTGGTTGCTTCATCCATTTTTATATACAGTCAACAGTTTGGTGACATTACAATATTACCTTTTATATACAAGAACGAAACGTGTAAAACAACAGATACCCCTTTTCCTCCAATCAAGAACCGGTGCTAGTTCTGTGCTGGTGCTAGAGCTGGTGGTTCGTTGGTTCAGATGTCGTTCCTCCTTGGAACCAGTTTATTTTTCCATTGGCAAGGAGCCAAGATGAGACCACATCATTGCATCACCATGAAACATCAGTACATCACTGCATGAGTAGCCGGTTTGACAACAACTGGCCACTTCCAAGCTAGCTGCTGTTAACCCTTAACGCACTTAGCTGCATGTTAGTTCTTACCATTCACGTATAGAAGTCAACAGAGGTATGTATCATGACATGTATGTGTGACATCGCACATAGAAAACCTGTAATTATTATGAGTGAAAATTTAGCTGTTCTCTTATTTTAGGTTTGGGGTTTCTTCTTTTAAAAAAAATCACTAAGGCTAAAGTAAAAGAACGAGACAGATCCTGCAAGAATAACAACATTGTCCTCAAAGAACCAACCATCTGAATGTTTGATCTGCCCTTTTCAGAGGTGGGGGGAGTTTGTCTACTTGGTTCTAAGATCTGGGGAGTTTCCTGACAGGGACCCAAAATTTGAATGTTTTTGTTCCCTGAGCCACCGAGTTATCACTTCTGCCTTATGGCAAGGTTCTCCATCATGATGGAGAAGGCATTGTTCGTCACCAGACTGTTCTTGGATGGTTGGGAGGAGTTGCTCTCAGACGATGTTTTTGTACCATTATTCATAGATATGTTCTTAGTCAAATTTGTGAGTGAGTCCATTCTCAGCTGAGAAGCAACCCCACATGTGAATGGTCTCATGATGCTTCACTGTGGGCATGACACAGGACAAACATTTGCCATAAAAACCTAGGCAGCACAATTTGCAAAAATGTGTATTTATGTCATACTCAAAACCTTTGGTCACAGGTGGACTCACTCTGAAGATAACCTAAACCTAATCAAATATTATGAACAGTTACCTTTCACAACTGTCATCAAATATTCTGTATGGTAGAGCAATTGAAAAACATCACTTACATGTATTAGAAACAGAGCTGTGCTGAGCCGTGAAATGCTTGACGAACATATTTCAGTTTCCTATGAAATGCTATAGTAAACACTTCTAGGTCCTTTTCAATGCATGTGTGTAAACTGGATGTAGAAATATCAAAGCTCTGCTTGTTCATAAAGTAAGAAAGGAAAAATAAAAATGATGATTTTTGCCAAAGAAAAACAAGATATTTACTGCATACTGGGAATAGGAAATGATGAAATATTTTTTTTCAAAGATATATGATTGAAACACTCAGCTGGACATGAAATAGCATAGAAAATGGGTCGTTTTGGGCCCATGTTGCGCATTAGAGGGGTAGTGATTCAAAAAGTAAGAAAGGAAAAAATTAAAAAAAAAAAGGATGTGTGATGATCAAAAACAAGGACCCATGTTGTGCACCAAAGGGTTAACAAAGTACTGTTATCTTGTTACTATCAGTCCATGAAAAACCTATTTTTTTCAGCAGATATTCTACAATTGATTGAGCTAGCGAAGCAGTGTTGCATCGCTACGTGTGGTATTTATTCAGTTCTGGGAAATAACGATGCCACAGACTTGAACTATCAGAAAATTCTCAAGGTCATTGTTATGTGCATGAAACATGTGGGATGTGTAAACGATCACAGAGAGCCGGTGTAGACAGTGGTATTGATCACATAAAAAGCAAACATATGGATTCTGTCTGAGGAAAAAATGGAAAAAGTGGAAAAATCTTTCATTTAACAAAGTGTGACACCTTTAGGGATGGATCAGGTATTCTGTGTTACACCTGCCCTTACGTAATGGCATTTAAGCTGATATCAGTTTTCCTCTGTATAACACTGGATTCAAGGCCTTTTATAATTGTTACCTTACAAGAAATGAAAGAGAGGAAGGAAGGAAAGGCGGGAGGGTTGAGTGAGAGCGAGAAAAGAAGGATTAGATGAAATGAGGAAGGAAGGTTTGAAGAAAGTGACCTGATGTTTGTGTGTGTGTGAAGATAAGATGGGGAGGAAATGGTGATAGAAATTGAAAAAACTGTCAAAAAAGAAGCAGCAGGTGGTGGCAGAACTGTTGTGAACCTGACGCTTTCTGTATATTGACCTCCTGGAGCCCTTTGGGAAAATCCCTTCTTTCAGCAAATATCATCAAGGTAGTTGAGAAAAGCTGATTTATTGTTCTGTTTACAGATTGAAAACTAGGATAAATGAACCAGCAGGGATTTATAGAGTTTATGATTCATTTATATTTCATAATTAATAAAAAAAATTCAGTCAAATGATGTCACTACAATTATAAATCTATATAAATGAAGATTTAAACTGGCAAGATGTGACAGGAAAGCACATCAGTGACAGCGTTTTCTATTTCTGCTCCACAGCTGCGTGTGAAGTAATCAGATGTCTATTGTGTTGGTGTGTGTATGTGTGCACCTGTTTGTGTCTGTGTCTGTGCACAGCAGATGAGAGAATGTGCATTATATTGTGCGTGTGTGTGTGTAAATGACTACGCCACAGGTCCTTGTAATTTCGTTATTCTGTACAGGATCCTCTAATAGTCTGTAATTATGAATCGTAGGGAAGAAAAACAGGCCCGTTACAGTTCATTGTTTTGTGGGAGTAATTATATGAATGAAATTAAGCCAGATGCTCAAAATGAAAATTCGTCATTGGTCACAGACATCAGATCCAGTTCCAATTTCCAGAAACTGTTATCTTGTATGGGGCAGTAAACCCTCAAAAAGAAAAATGTTTACATTTTCATAGATGATGAATTTTTGAGTGAGAGGTGTAAACAAAAGCATATTTATGTAAATGAACCTTTTAAATGGCAAATTAGTCATAAAAAACTATGATTTAAAGTGTTTATGTCTTTAAATGTTCTGTCATGTGCTTCCACTGATTTCTAGGTCAGCAGTGACATCTGCTGGTCAGAGCTGTACTTACAGAAATATTCCATCAACGCAGTAACCATCCTATTTCTGTGTGTTTCTGTCACCTTGTAGCACTGACAAGCTCATAACAGAAATGAAAGCTCCTGCTAGTGGCTGGAATCAGTATCACCTTGTATAAACCATCTGCAAGCTCAGGACCAATCAGTTAATCTGTAGTATGAATCCCAATCGCCAATAGAAATAATAAGAGGAAAGAAATCTCCTTTGCCACCTTTTCCTCAGTGTCTGCACATAAACACATCAATTACAAACGTCAACCTAAAAACAATGGAGATTCAGACTCCAGGCAGCGAGTCCACACACTCAGATGGGGGAACTCTTCAGTCTGTTGCATGATGGTTGACCTTCATACACTCGATCCTTTTATTCCACCCTCTTTACACTGTTCCCAGCCTCGTCCTCACTCCTCCTCCTAATGTTCTTGCCTGCAGCCTTCTCTCTTCTCTGTTTTCTCCTGCCAGTTTCAAACACCTTCTTACCGCTTTCACTGCAGCTACGCCTCAATTTGTTTTTGATGTCTTTGCCCAATATCCTAAATCAAAGCCTTTATATAAAGTAATCTGCCACTCAGACATAAGTGTTGGTCAATAATGCTTCTCTCAGATGTGGGATTTTCACTGAGTAGAATGATGTGCCTTCTCTGTAGCAGCTCCCAAGTTATCGGATGGACTACCTCTTAATATCAGGCAGGCCTCTTCTCTGTCTGTTTTGTAATCGCTTTTGAAAACCCATCTTTTTACTTTGGCTTTTAACTCCTTTTGAGATGTTGAATGTATTGTCTTTTGCTTTTATTCTGTTTATTTATGGGCTATTGTTTATATTTGTATAGTTGTTTAATTTATTTTAATCTATTAATGTATTTTTATTAGTTTATTTGTATTTTTTATTCTTTTATTCTTTTTGTTTTAACTTATTACTCTGTACAGCACTTTGGGCCTCAGTGGTTGTTTTTAAGTGCTTTATAAATAAAGCTATTATTATTATTATCATTATTATGTGTGTGGAAAGTTTGAGCTCACCCAAAATCTGAGGATTTGTGACATCACAACCAGTTTGTACACCAATCCCTGTCCAATAGACAATTTATAACAAGTAAGATTTGTATCCGTGTGTCTGTGGTTGAATCTTGTCTGCAGTGGTTAAACTTTTTAAGTAAAAAAAACCCACCACCAACAACAACATGTATATTCATAGATTTAATATTTAAGAAAACACCCACCAAACAATGTATGTATGCATGTATGCATGTATGTATGTATGTATGTATGTATCTATCCATGTATGCATGTATGTATGTATGTATGCATGTATGTATATGTATGTATGTATGTATTCATGTATGCATGTATGTATGCATGTATGTATATATGTATGTATTCATGTATGCATGTATGCATGTATGCATGTATGTATGTATGTATGTATGTATGTATGTATGTATGCATGTATGTATGTATCCATGTATGCATGTATGTATGTATCCATGTATGCATGTATATATGTATGTATGTATGTATGTATGTATGTATGTATGTATGTATGTATGTATCCATGTATGCATGTATGCATGTATGTATATATGTATGTATTCATGTATGCATGTATGCATGTATGCATGTATGTATGTATGTATGTATGTATGTATGCATGTATGTATGTATCCATGTATGCATGTATGTATGTATCCATGTATGCATGTATGTATGTATGTATGTATGTATGTATGTATGTATCCATGTATGCATGTATGTATGTATGTATGTATGTATGTATGTATGTATGTATGTATGTATTCATGTATGCTTGTATGCATGTAT
>OOFC01049801.1:2174-15792 GCA_900323345.1 Pseudochromis fuscus
GATGTGTTAACGTGTGTGTGTGTGTGTGTGTGTGTGTGTGACCCCAGCGGCCATTGAACCAGAAGATATTCCCCTGACCTCCACCCCTCCTCTGGCTGGATGTTTTGTTTTTACACACATTTGTGTTTTGACATGGTGAAGTAAAATGCCTCAAGCAGACGCAATGAGACCCACGACCACGCTGACATCGGAGGAAGCAACCGGGGAAAAAATAAAAAATAAAAAAAATAGGTAACCCAAGGAAGGATGAATTCAATATATTCAAATTCAGTATATGTTTAATTTTATTTGACATTTTCTTCTGCAGCGAAACTTTCTCTCCACTTCCTCTTCAGAAATTCTCTGCAGCAGTAATTCAGAGAAAGAGAAAATAGTCATGCATTTAACTGCTATTGTGCACGGACACGGAGGCTTAATGCACGAGCTGCAGAGGGCCCCGGAGCCCGCGAGGACGTGCCACGCCAGCGCAGGCTTTTCAATCAAATCAAATCTCCACGCACCATGGCGGGAAACTTTGGCCTTCACCACGGAGAGGAGAATGTCTTATCCTGATAATTACATTGGGATATAGAGATTGCATTGCCACAGGGCGAAAATACTCCCATCGCTAAAAAAGTTCTCAGCGCTGCAGCAGGATGGATGAGCCTGGCGACGCAGCTTTAGTCTGACCGTGTTTGATCCTTGAAAAACGAGGGGAGGAAAGAAAAAAAAAGAAGAATCAAGCACGGGCATGAAGTGCTGAAATCCTATTCAAGCTTTCATCGCCTGTGAGCTGGATGAACATGTGTACATACCAATGCATAGAGAGACGCTGCTTTAATTGAACTCATGTGAAAAACTACTGAGAATGAAGAGGATCTCTGGTTTCTACAAATATGAATAAATTCCTGATAACACTGGAAAAACTGGTTCTACCTTTAATGGAGAAGTGAAGTGCTTTCAGGTTTTTTGTAATTACGAAACATGTGAACATACCAGTGTAGGAGGGTTCCTGCAACACTACGCTCTGCACTGCCTCATATCAATGACTGTTCTGTATGGAAAAGTAATGTGTTCACTTCTGTTGGGTAGCAGCGTTAGCAGGACAATCGATCATGTCCACAGTTATCCCTTTTCCTCCGAGCTGGTTCCAGGGTTAGTTCAGAGACAGTAAATGATTTAGCACCAGTCCTTTGTTATCCCTTTTCCACCAAGAAGACCCAGGTGCTAGTTCAGTGCTGGTGCTTGGTTGGTTTAAATGTCCTTCCTCCTCAGAACCGGTTTGCTTTTCCATTGGTAAGGAGCCAAGTTGGAGCCACATCATTGCGTCACCGTAAAACGTCACTGCATATGTCATCGTTTTGGTCGTTTTTTGGCCGATCACTGCTCTTTCTTATGGCTCCTGTAGTCTTTATTGAGTTTATTGAGGAGCTGGTCGAGGCTGTGCTCAAATCCAGCTGCAGCCACCTCCCGCTGAATCCTCTCGAAGACCGACTTGGTCCGAGAGGCTCCCCCAGACCAGCCCGCCTCAGTTGTGTTTCCATTGCCGAGGATAGTCCCTCTTCAATTTGGGGGGTTTCAAGTATTGTGCCTTATCATCACCATGAGGTGGTTTGTGAATGTATTTCGGTACTTATGGTTCCTTGGGCTGTTGTTGTTCTTTTTTACAGATGAAGCAGGAGAACGTTGATGAAGTAATCTTCAGATTTCTACTGTTGTGGCTTCACAGAAAGTAGATTGACGATTGTTTCAGGCAAGAAATGAGTTGTTTTTACTTCAAATATGTTGTTAATCCATCAAGTTAGAGCCTTGGATAAAAACTTGCTCCAACGTTTTCGGAGATATGAGCTCTCGCTACAACCTCTGTCAGCTGTTCAACTGACCGGGTGATCAGAGCTCACATTTTTTTCAGTTTTTAAAAAATTTTTTAACGTTGCACTAAATCCTGTTATTGAACATTAAACCGATTTACTTAGTGGTTTTCCCCACATAGTAGAAACTTGTTACTCTGACTATAACTGTGCAGACTGTCGGCTTGTGGGTACAAATGCTTCCATGCTGAGCAGTGATGAAGCAGTGACGTTTCCAACCAATAAGATTTAGTACCTGCTTGTACCAGGTATTTTTTTGTAACTGCAGGAGAGGAGGTACTAAAAATCATACCTGGTACCAAGTTCCAGGTAGGATTTTGCCAGTGGCAACACGCCAAACCTGAGGCAAGGCAAAGTGAGGCTGCACCAATGGAAATGCACCTTAACTTTCCCTGGAAGTTGGTAAAAGACCTCAGTGCCAGGAAGCACTGGATCTCCTCCTCAGACCGTTGCTGCTTTGATTTACCGTCCATATTTAGTTAATTTCACTATTCCACTGCAGTACTCGCTAGTTGTTGTTATAAAAATGGTGGTTCACTGTTTACACCGTTGCTCATTGGTCACGATAACCCTGCCCCCAGCCACTGACGTAGTCGGTCGAGAAGTGTAAGTGTGAGATAAGGCACTTCGTTACCACTGCTGCTAATCACTTGTTTGGACAAGCTGCCACTCAGGGAGGAGGAGAGATAAGCTGAGGGTGTGATTCTACCTGTTTTAAGATAATTGATGAAATCAGCTCGACCTGATCTTATTTTCTAAACTAGTCTTAGAGAACACAGAGCTCTTCAACACCACAGAACAGAGTCATGTCTGAGTTGTAAATGAGGATGAGATGAAGGAGCCAGATCTGAACAGGGCCGTATAGACTGGAAGCAGAGGGAAACAAATAAAAATTGAACTGGAGACACGTCTTTCATCTTGCTGTCAGGAGGTTGCCATGTTTTTTTTTTAAAACAGCTGTGGAACATGTCTGTCTCTGTGTCCTCTGTCCAAGTGTGAGTCTGCAACTGTCCATGCTCATCCTGGAGAATAATGGAAACATCAAGATCTTAAAAACTGTGGAGACTCCTGAAATTCACTGCTCCCAACCAAAAAAAAAAGCCCATCTCACAACAGCACCCAGTGAGCTGCAGAGGTGCTGGTGGACGGACTTTGTTACTTTTGGACAGAGACCAGCTGCTTGTCTCCATCTCTGCTTCCAGTCTTCATGCTCAGCTACATTACTCTGCATCTGATTGAAGCCTCATATTTACAGACAGAGAAAGTGATTTTTCCAGCTCACACTTCACTGCATGATGTTTCTGTTTGGATCCATATGTCCACATGTACTGTCGCCAAAACCCACCTGGTGCTTCTCTGACTTGTATGTTGCATTGTGAGAGTGGAGGGATAATTTAAAATGCATTTTTGAACATCCCCTGGCTTCCTCTGGCTTGTACCGTCCACCTCTGCTGGACTAACAGGACTCTCTGTGACATAGCTGGAATACTGAAAGTGGGATCTCATGACTTCTACTTTGGCCCCAGTGTCAGGCCAGTGTCCAGTGTGTGTGACGTGGCTGCCTAATGAGGCGTTCAGGGCCACAGGTTATGGGAACCTGTGCCGTGGTCAGACCCTGGAACTGTGGACAAACAGGAGGACGCATACAACAGGTGAGATCTGATACCAGCCCCCATTCACTGTGAAAGGCAGAGGCACGGAAACCCGACAATCCTTGACCCCGATGTCAAATAACCCCGGCTTCCTATGTAAACCCGGAGTAGCTGAACAGCTCTGGAATGATCCAACCCAAACCATGACATCCTACTGTTGTGTATCCTTCGGTTTCCTGAGAGGGAGGTTTGCTATTTCCCTTCCTGTCATGCTTCACTTTCCCCGTATAAACACCCGAGAGGAGGGAAAGAAAATATTGCAGCTTTAAAGCCGTTAATATCTTCATTCACTTAAGCAAAAACTACATCTTCTGTCAGTTTGGTGCTCCGTCTGCGGCTCTGGATCCCTGCCTCGGTGTCAGATTAGGAGCGAGTCGTTCATGAATATACAGCTGGTTACCCTCATTTCGTAACATTAGTCCCCGTTTGGCTCAGAGCCAGTACAGTAGGGGTAAATAGAGTAAATACAGACAGGCCTTGCAGATGCTAATGTACTTAGTGTTAGCGGTAAACAAAATGAGATTACTGGGGAGGGAAGGCAAACTCCGAATTTGATTTACTCAGGCTTAGCGTAAACAGCTTGTCAAACTCCTGCTCTGCTGCTATGAAAAGGCTGCAGAGTGTGTATTTGACTAACAAGCACAGTAAGTGTTTCTTGCTATTCATAAAAATTACCAAGGCGATTGTCACTGTAATTGGAAGAGAGTGTGAAAGGAGAATATGTGGGCGCATCTCCCCCAAAATATTGTTTACTTTTTTTATTTTTCTCCCTTCAAATTGTTATTTTGAGTGATAGGGGATTACAGCAAATAGAGTTAGGGACCAATCTGTTCACGTATTAGAATAATGGAGTCTGCATAATGCCAAATGAAAACAGAAGTTCAGCACATAGGAACGTACAGCTGGGGAGAGATCACCTAAATGTTAGTGTGTCCGCGCCTCTGCAACATTAACATAATCCACAGTATAATCCAGAGGCGGCAGCGGAGGCCTCTCCATAACGAAGCAGATAACGAGCGCAAGACACCACTCCTTATGGGAATAAAACTCAGCTAAATGAGATGGAACCAGGCTTAGTGCTCTTATTATGTGATAAATAGGATTTTCCAAGTTAGAATTTTCTGGCATGTTATATTTTTTCTATGGTTTCCCACTTTTTTTTTTTTTTTTTAGTTCTGATGACTACAGCAGTCACATTATTTCTCCCGCCTCGCTGCAGGGAGAAAGTTTTCAGTGTCTCCCCACAAAAAAAAAAAAAAAAAAAGCCAGGCTAATTGCATGTCAATAATTCAATGCTTAATTTTAATGACCAGGAGAGTTCATTTATTCTCCGTCTAGGCTGCCTGACGATGTGATTAATAGGGATGAAAGATAAAGCTTGCAGAGGGGAGAGGAGGGGAGAGAGGATAAGGAGAAAGGCAAGGGGATAGATAATGTTAGGATCTGCTATTCTCTTCCTTCCTCCTACCTTCCCACATGGCAGAAAGGTCTCGCAGACTCCTGAGTCGACAGTTTGGAGGAGGGCTGGGGGCACATCCCGAAGAAGAGGAGGAGGAGGAAGGGGAGGGACAGCGGGAGGGAGGAGGAGACTGTCTCTGGAAATACTTGACGTTTATGAGAGTAGCAATTTGGGATATTCTCCTTTTAAAAAAGTGGCTTTTTTGAGTGACCCAACAAGGTGTGGGAAGAGAAATGTGAAGTTCTGCTCAGGAAATCCACTGTTGATCTCGCATAGTCCTGAGCAGGAACCTTTGTTTGTGCTAACAGCTGAAGTATTACAGGCACATTGTTATGAATTGAGCAGTGAAGGTTTAAGAAGTGGAAGAAAACCCCCCTGAGGTTTCTTCTCCTCCACCCGCACTGGAGGGAGATGAAGGCATCGCAGACCACTCCTCACAATGGAGGCACTTCCTCCAGGCCTAATGGCCTCTGAGCCGCACCTTTTGTCCCCTGATTAGCCGGCCTATTCAGGGCTCAGCCCCCTAATTGCGTAGCCTGTTTAGCTACCCGGCATTACAGTACGAATTAATGAGACACAATTATTGCACCCAGGAAATCTCCCGTCCCAGCGACCACTCCGATCTGCGGAGGGACCTCGCCGAATAAAACCTCCTTGAGCCTAGAATTCAACCTACTGTCAAAAAAAATGTGGAGCACGAGGATTTTTTTCTCCCCCTCGCAGGAGAAGAAATACATGTATTTATTCGAAGCTATCTCATAATTAGGCCCTAGAGTGAATGAGTGAGTGAGTGAGTGAGGGAGAGCAGGGGAGGAGATGGGAGGAGAGGAGAGAGAAGGGGTGTGGGGGTGGGAGAGAAAGCAGCATTCAATAGCAAAAAGGCCCACAGATACAAAAGGCAGAAGAATGACAGGCACAAGAGTGAAACCTGCTCAGAGAAACGAGGAGGAGGAGGAGGGAGATGGAAAAGATGGACGAGGGGGGGAAGGGAGAGGAGATTCAAACCTGCAGTTTAGCTACAGATAACATTTCATCACTGTGGCTTTGTGGGAAGGAGCCCGCGGTGAGCAGCCCAGTCTATGCTAATGGTCTGCGGCGACACTTTAAAGCACCTTTGAGATGGGACAGTGGGCTCTGGAGTCTCCCTCCAGCTCGGAGCCGAATGTTATTGCTCCGAGCCAACACAGGATCTGTGGGCCCAAATATGGGAGAGACTTTTCTACGGCCCTCTAACATTTTCTTTTGGTGTTTCAGTGGAGCAGGTTGGCTTCAGGTTAGTTATAATCAGCAGCAGAGAGGCATCAACTGTCCCGTCCTCACTGGATGTGGATCATTTGTGCAGCAACAGATTATTAAAGTACTGAGTCCACCTGTTCAATACTACAACTAGATCATGCAGTACAGAGTAAAAGTTGTGGTGTTGGTTCAGGTTGTGGGTAGGTGGATACACTTAGCTAAGACTTAGACTGGATGAAGCTAACAGGATGTCACTTGTTGGTTTGTGGACTCACATTTTCCACCCAGGGGTTTGGTTTTTAAATGTTTCTTTGTTGGTTGTTTGGAGCCAGAAATGACCATATTTGGACATGAAGGGAGGAGTGACTGACCCATGAACCCAAGGACACTGCCCAATGTGGATGAGACTGGAGTTCAGGCCTGGTCTCATTAGAGGCTTGTGAAAAAAATATTTAAGGATTGGAAATTGGAGCCAGCATCTAGTGGCCATCTTTGCACTTTTTTGCACTTTCACACTGGCTTCGTTTTCAGATATGTGAGCTCTCGCTACAACCTCCATCAGCTGTTCCACCAACCGGGCGCTCAGAGGTCACGTTGTTTTTTTCAGCTGACATTTTGAAATATAATTTTAACGTTGCCCTAAAGTGCTGTTAGACTGTGTCGGCTTGCAGGTACAAATGTTGGCGTGCTGTGCAGTGATGATGCAATGACGCAGTGACAATTCCAACCAATAAGATTTTAGTACCTGCTAGGACCTGGCCAGGTCCTTTTTTGGAACCGCAGGAGAGGAGGTACTAAACAGTCATACCAGGTACCAAGTTCCAGGTACTTTTTCCAGTGGAAATGTGCCACAAACCGAGTCGAGTCGAGTTAAGTTAAGTCGAGTAGATACCATGAAGTGAAAATGCTTGTTTTCAGTAAAAGTTGAGTTTTTCGGGTGTGTCCAAACTTTTCACTGGTACTGTACATGGTTAGCACAGTGCAGCATAAAGAGTGTAAAAAAATAAAATAAAATTGGGAACAGTTGTTTTAATCTTAACTAAAAGTTTCAATTTCTTTGCTAACCTTCTTCAAAGTAGTTTTTGTTATTTCAACTTAATGTAACTATAATCTGTAAATAGATGAAGTAAGTGGGACCTCACCCGTTGGTTTGTGGAGATGAGCATTTGTCTCCACGTTGGTTGTTTGGAGCCAGAAGAGACCATATTTGGATATGAAGGGAGGAGCGCGAAGACGGGGATGACCCTTGAACCTGAGGATACTGCCCAATGTGTTTGAGACTTGACTTCAGCACCAGTCTCACTGGAGAACAGACCTGTCAATCAAGCTAACCACACCCCCAAGTCTTCCTCTTTTGGAGCCTAATATCTACTTAATGATGAATTTATTCATTTGATTGAAAATGATCATTTTTGAATTGAAGTTTTTTGGAGCCAACATCTAGTGGCCATTGGGAATATTGCACTTTTTTTAGTCCCACGTGCTTCATCCATTTTTATATCAGGTCTATGAATACACCGAGTACCTTTCATCCAGCTGAGTTCATCTCTGTGTTCAGGACATGCTTCTTTACCACCCAGATCTTCTTAAAGTTTCCTGCTATAAAGGGGACATTTGTGGACCAACTAGAACTCAGAGGCCTTCAATCAAGATTAGCTGTGATGCTCATGTCTGTTGTGGTGGGAAGAAACCTGAAAATCTAGTAAAACACACAAAGACAAGAAGGACATGCTAACTCAAGACACAAAGACTCCAGGAGGCCGTGGTCGCTCCGCAGCCCTTATTGTGGTGAGGCTTGGTTGCTAAGTCCTTCAGAGTCATCTGCTCCATCAGTAAGACTATCAGCTGTATCTGCTGCAGCCACGCACTCCCTGAACAAGAGAGGACCAGTCAGGTAGATGAGATAAGGCTGAAACTTCCCTGCTGCAATTAACATGGACGTCTCAGCCACTCATCAGCATTCTGTCTGCGGCACTTCTCCGACAAGGTGCTAATCAAACACAAAGCATATTGATTCCCCCTGCAAAGAGTCGTGCGGTCCACCGATGTTGTTTGGAGCGAGCGAGTGTGCCGAGAGCTTTTCAAGTCCTTCTTATGTGGTTTGTAGGTTCTGAATTTGCCCAAGATTAGCCTCCATAAAGAGGATTACTACTTTTGTATGGAATATTTTCAACACTAGCGTAGTCATTTCAGGAATGTTCAGCGGAGCTTTCAGAGCATTGCGTTTACTCACCTGTCAGTCTGTTTTTCTTTTCCTCTCACCGATTGAAACAACACACACACACCTCACCCCTCCCCGAGCACTCACTGTTGCTGAGCCTGGTGCCACTGACTGTGCAAACGCTAGTACATTAGCCTCAGTGTTATCTGTGCTGGGAGCCTGTCTGTCTCAGGCCAGCTCAGAGGGGTCTACCTGAATGGCCTTTGTTTCCCCGTGACCCCCCTCTTAGAGCAGGTCGCAGCCTGAAGCCATTCCACCCTGGATCAGGCCCTCCTCAGGTTTCTCCTCGCTCTCAGGAAAATAGAAAAAAAAAGAGGAGGAGGAGGGAGGAGAAGAGCGACACAGAGATGTTAAAAGGGAGGTCAGAGGCTCAGGTGAGCTTAGCGTGTAGCCTGTCAATCACACATCACACGGCGTAGCTCAGGGGAGGGTCTACCTTCCACTTCACTGCCCCCTCTCCTCAACCTCTGCTCCACGGTTCACCTTTGTGTCTTTCATGCCACATTAATATGGACTCACATTCATCCACACGGCTACTTTTTCCACAGTTTTGTTTTGTAATTGACGGATAGTTTGACCACAGGGCCGAGAACCGCTGCTTAATCCACACCTAACGTTGTACATCAGGCTTCCTCCAGATATGTGTAGTCCTACGACAACATTAGAGGATGACTTAAGCAAGAGCGGTACGTGAAATGTAACACCCCAGTGACACAATGCACACACAGGCTGGACTTTCACAAACAACACAGATTAAGAAAACCTAATCGTCAGCGAGGCCACAGCGTAACGTGTAAAATCTCAATAAGAATGCGGTCACAACCCCTCGTGTTTATCCTCCCTGATTGTACAATTAGCTCAGTGGCCTGAGTAAAGCACGCTCGCATTGTCTGGAGATGCCAATCTTAACGGTGTCATTGGCTGATAAAGACGTCCTCGTCCACAGGAGGGAAGATAACATCAGCCGCTGCATTATTACGCTCTGCCTTACCTGTCTGATGCAATCAGTGAAAATAAAACAAAAGTGGCCTCAAAGGAGCTCCAACCAGTCCGCTAACCTCATTTTCACTAACACCCTGATTTCAATTGATCCAATTACCTTTTGCTGGAGACGCAGCCGCTCATGATGTTAAAGCTGGGAGAGAGTGTCAGGAGTGAGCTTTAATCTGTGGGTGTAGGTGGACATTGTACAATTAGATCGAGAGCAGAATCATCAGATTAAACAGAGACAATACTTTTCCTGTGACGACATGTAATCAATGAGAAAATTCATTGCCCTTAATTACAGACAAGAATACAGAGGATAAAGATCATTCATAAAGTGAAGCTTTAATAACACAGATCACATCACATTAAAAATTTACCATCCATCCTTTCCTGATTTAAGCCCTCTAACATCCTATTATGATCAGTCTTTATTATATTACAGATGAGGGAATGAGTTATTCCTACATTCATGAACACATGGCAACAAAGGTGGAGTTGACAGATTTCTTCAGTGTGAGCGAGTTAACGGCACCAAACAACTGTCATTTGTGAGATGAAACTTATTTCTGACTGATGAGTGCAAAACAAAACAAAATACTGTATTATCTCAAATAATAATAATAATATAGCCATTGTAAATCTGGGCAAGTAATGGCCAGACCCCAGATACAGGCCATGGAAAACAGCAGTGAATATAGTGTAGTGTACCAGCAAATATTTCACAATAAAAGCCTGTTAATAAGTCAATGGTTTCTGTGGACTTAAACAATAGATAGATAGATAGATAGATAGATAGATAGATAGATAGATGTAGTATGAAGTATGACTACTTTACATTATAAAATGGGAGAAATTAAAACAAAGTCCAACCTCTAAAACCAGTAGTTTAGCTAAATGAAATCTCCGACCTCTATTTGAGTACTATAGTAAGATATCGGCTAACATGAACACAATCTTAGACTGAGTTATTCCTTCATCTTGAGGAAAACAAAGAAGCTAACTACTTACATGTGGTCACACTCCACCATCCTGTATTTTGACAGTTAATGCTGTACAAACTGCATCCACACTTATTAACTTACTAACATTTTTCCCACAGCACAGAAAAGTAAAAACAAAGTAATTACTGAGCCTGTGCACCTCCACTCTTTCCTTATTGACAGTGATGCTCCAAACACCTACAGTGGAAAACAATACCTCCTGTCTATGACACTGTATGAGCCCCTCATGAGGGTAACTATGTTGTTCATTATCAACTCATATTAATTATTTAGCTAGAAGTGCTCTGCCTGTCAGTGTTTATATGAAGGGGGCGGGTAAAGCTTGTCGAGATGAGGAGGCGATCCGCTCCACAGAGAGACGGCGGGGCGGGAAGCTTGTAGCAGATAAGGTCATCAGTGTCCCACTATCTGGCCTTGGGGAGCCTGATTTTTCTCTCGCTGACACACATTTACACAAACACCACCCACTTACCCACGAGCCTCGTCGCGCCCCCAGCTCGTCGCAGATGTTTGCCAGAAAAGCTTCAAATAATATTCTTGGTGCCAGGAACAGTTTCCCCAAATCAGATCTGTGTGACAGCGTCCCGTGTAAACCCAGTGTGAAGGCTGGATTAATACTGTAAATAAAGCCTGTGTTTACATAAATAAACACGTCTTAATCAGACTGCTAATGAGCAGTATGGGATGCCCGGGCTAGCTCACTGGGGGCACCGCTCAGCCTCTGATGTGCGCGGCGAGTGCGATGGCGGGGTTTGATCGGAGCCCGCCAAGAAAGAGTCGCGCATCTCCGCAAGGTCGTTGGTGTTTTACACATCTGCTACCTCTCTGCTTCTCCGTCTCTCACCTTCTGGTTGTGGTTTCCCACTTCCCTACCTTGTCGTTTTCTGCCTCTCACTCTCTCCCTCCTTCTGTCTGGCGGTCATCCTTGCCCTCGCCATCTGTTTCGCAGTACGCCACACACGGAGACGGAGGGAGAGGGAGATGGTGCTGCAGAGAGGGAAGGAAACATGAAGGATGCACTGTACATACTTCCGCTGAGACTTCATCGAGTTTATCTGCAGCACAAAGCTGATTCTTGAAGATGCTCAGAACTAACTTGTTAAGAATTTGATAAAAATTAGAGGAATCGTTTGACATTTTGGAGAAGTGAGCTTTGTTTGCTTCCATGTTAGCTGCTCCTTATGCTTTCAGTCTTTATGCTATATGCTAAGATGCTAGCTGTAGATCTGATCCGCAACAAGAAAGCACAGAAAGCTTTGAGCAGACCACATGAGGTCCAGCTTCAAACCCACAGTTTCCACTGATTCAGGCAGGAAATTCCTCCCAGATGGAAGATTTTTATATTTGATGTGTGAGTCTGGTGAAGATGAGGCTTTATTAGTGCTTTTATTTATGTGATTATTGCTCCATAGTTTGTACTGAAAACCTGAGTGGTGGATGTATGTTGTTGTGTTTTATGTGGAGCGTTAAAATGACAAAGGAATCTTGAATCTGTACGAGGCTGTTGGTCTGTTAGCTAGCTACTTGGTGTTTTGTTGTGGTACAATCGTCCAATCAAATTACTCCGAATGTTCCGTCCTGATAGAGTACTTCCTTTAACCATTTCAAAATAAAACCCCACTTCAGATATTAAAGTAGACAAAGACCCTTCATTTCTTAACCAAGATGTTATTGGGAAATATTTGCACAGACCCTGTGTTTAATTTACTCACTGCTGATTTTCTCTGGCCTGTATTTGTGGTCTAGACCAGGGATGAGCGAGTACAGCACTATCTGTATCTGTATCTGTTCACCCATTCACATTATCTGTGTCCGTATCTGTACTCAGAGGGGGCGGGGCCTAAACCGGAAGTGTGCGTGGTTTAAATCCGTACATTATGTTAAGTGAAAACTATTAGAACAGCCTGATTGAGATTCAAACTAATGTTTTTTTATTACAATACTAAAGGAACTGCACTGTCTGCACTGTCCCTGAGGACAGCTGTGTGGAGGACAAAAAAAGAGACCAGGGTGTAGGAAGTGACTGAAGTGAGACGAGCTGTTTACAGCTCTGTCTTGTCAAATGCACCGTGTACTTACGAATTAAGTTCACTAAGAAATTTTAAACAGCATACAAACTGAAAGAGAGGCGAGCGCATGAAAACCTACAACACCTGGAGGCACGAGGCAGTGACCCACGCGACAGGAGCCGTTTTCAGCTCTGTCTCTCGTCACATGTACCACGTACGTTATGAAATAAGTTCACTGTCCCCCTTTTCCACCAAACTAGACTAGGTGCTAGTCCTGGTGGTTAGTTGGTTCAGATCCCGTTTCTCCTATGAACCGGTTTGCTTTTCCACTGGCAAGGAGCCAAGTTGGGGCTGCGTCACCGTAAAAGGTCAGTACGTCACTGCATAGGTCGCCGGTTCACAACAACCGGCCGCTAGCAAGCTAGCCACTGTTAACAAACTACTGTTACCCTGTTACTCTCAGTCCATGAAATTTTTTTTTTTTTCCAGCGGATATTCTAGTTACAACATGACTGAGTTAACAAAGCAGTTTTGCATTGCTACGTGTGGTATTTATTCAGTTTTGGGAAATCACAATGTCCTTCCCTCGCTGTAATAATGCTTAAATCGTTGCTCCACCAGCTCCTGGTGTAGTTGCTGCTCAGTCGGTGCTGAACTAGCACTGGAACCCGTTCGGTGGAATAGAGGTATCTCCTCGCTGCAGCATGTCAGTGTAGGGAGGAGGGTGCGCTGTGTGTGACTGGCCAATCACAGAGTGTGAAGAGTGAAGACAGCAGTTTTTCATTTAACACGGATATGGATAATAATTTTTTTTTTAAAATCGAGCCCTGCTCAGCCTCAGAAAAAATGCATTATCCATAACGAGTACTCATTTGAATCGAGCATCCAGCTCATCTCTAGTCCAGACTTTATATTTTTGCCAGAAATACGTCATGATACAGAAATTTAATACTCTTGACATGCTGTTTCAAGTGGACTTCAAACTTTGACAGAAGTCCTAAACACATGTTTTGTTCATTGTCCTAACAGGACTCAATCAGAATCAGAATACTTTATTGATCCCCTAGAGGAAATTCAGTCGGTTGTGGTTGTTCACAATGTAGAAGAAAGAAAGATTAAAGAAAATAATAAAATAAAGTTCATGAAATAAGACATAAATAAAGTAGAATAAATGTGCATAGATAGCACAGCATTGAATGATTG
>OOFC01049801.1:16711-39778 GCA_900323345.1 Pseudochromis fuscus
TGGCGACTACGCCAGGAGCTGGTGGAGCGACGGTGGAAACACACAGCGATAGTAGAAGAGTGGAGTAGTGATAATACGGTTTTGGCTCTGGATCTCAGTGTAAACTTGTAAAACCAGGAACAGCACTTGTATACACATGATGAGCTCCTCTACTTAAACATTATTACAGCGAGGGTGCGCTTCGCCAGCATATGCGAGCAGTAAGGACATCGCAATTTCCCAAAACTGAATAAATACCGCACGTAGTGATGCAACACTGCTTTGTTAACTCAATATTGTTGTAACTAGAATTTTCGCTGAAAAAAATGTTTTTTTCATGGACTGATAGTAGCAGGGTAACAGCAGTTTGTTAACAGCAGCTAGCGTGCGCGGGCACGTTGGTGGTGCGTCAGCTACGTTGGGAAATGGGAGGTGGTGCGCGGTCTAAAAAGTTTGGGAACCGCTGCCCTAGAGGAAATTCAGTCGGTTGTGGTTGTTCACAATGTAGAAGAAAGACAAGATTAAAGAAAATAATAAAATAAAGTTCATGAAATAAGACATAAATAAAGTAGAATAAATGTGCATAGATAGCACAGCATTGAATGATTGTTTAAATGATGTTATTGCACATTGTACAGTAGTTATTGATCAAGCTGAGATTATTCGAGCTGTTTAGACATTGGGGTTAAATCCTGTGCAGTACACTTCACCCTGGAGCTCATTGTTACTGAACTACATCGTGGATGAAATGCATAAAAACCCTGTATTTGAATCATAGCATCACCAGCACCACACAGTGCTACACGTGTGTCTCAGACTCCAACAAAATCTCCCAACAAAACCTACAGATTATGAGTTCAGGGACGCCGTCCACACTGCTGTCTCCATCAGCGCATTTAAAAAGCAGCAATCGAGCTCCACAGACGTCCCGAGAGTCCCAGCTGACAATGCAAGACCTTAAAGGATTTTTAGCTTATAGCGGCTGACATGAGGAGACATTAATACCTTGAGAAGAGGTTAAAGGAGCACAGGTAGAGGTGGGATGGGACGTACTCAAAGACTGCATGAATAGTAATGAGACGAGTTAATTAGCAGGACTCGCCTTTCTCTCCTGGTCCCTGTAGAAATGAAGGCCGACACCTCGCGACCTCTCTGCAGTCCGGTCAGAATCTGCCCCGGAGCAAACCAGGCCCGACCCCGTCCATGGTATCCCACCGCTACCTCCACCTCCACCGCGTGCTGCTACAACAACAACAAGAAATGAAATTAACCACCTTCAGGATCCAAAGACAAGTGTCCCACCCCATGTGTTGGAACCAGATGGCAAGTCTACCTGCTTAAGTGGCGTCCATGTGTCGTTCCAGGCACGCAGGCCTCATCTCTGGTTACACATGGAGTTAAAAAAAAAAAAAAAATCAGCTCCTGCTATTACATTGGCCCGTGTATGTGTGTATATGTGTGTGTGTGTGTGTGTGTGTGTGTGTGTGTGTGTGTGTGTTTCCTGAGCAGGACAACTCTCCGTGGGCTCGCTTACCTTTCTGGACGAGGAGAACAAGTTGCGTGCTGTTTTACAAGAGGGGAGATAAATCTGACGGGAGTGTCAAGTATCAGGCGTCACTGCAGCCAAAAGCAGACCTCTGCTGGCTGGCCAGGATTCCCGTCGCATCGGATGGCTGAAAAAACTCCAAACAATCACACGATAGCACACATACACCCACTCGCTGGCTTGGCTCAGGGACAGCAGCCAACAACAGTCGGCTCTTTGGCTGCGGGAGAATGGTAAAGAAGCTCTTCATGGAGGCAATGTTGTTTTTTAATTAGTCGAGTGAGTGAAAAGTAGATCAGCTTTTCTAAGAATTTTTTTAGACGAACCGGCCTACAGATGCTTGTGACATTATGTAACAGATTTACATCCCTGATTATGGAGAAACAGCAGCGAGTTTTGAACCAGAATATATTTTCACAGGATTAAATCTGCACCGAGGATCATTTCCAGAAACAATACAGATCTCTGGACTGATGTCTCCAAACTCTCCACATGTATCTGATGCTGTCAAATACAGTTTGGATACAACTTTTTAATAAGGCAGGCCCTTCTAAAGAGTCTTTATTATTCGTTAATAATAAGTTGAAGTTGATAAAGACTATTGATAATAACTCTGGGTTGCCAGGTTCTGGAAAATCCAAAATAATAACAAATTCTGAAGTAAAAACAGTTTCTTATATTTATTATTTAAGCCAGTTTTGTCTAAAAATCATGACATTTTGAGACAGTTTTTTGCTTAAACACCAACAAAATTATATTAATCTATGAATCACTTATTTATAAGCCAATAAGTTTGAACTATTAATAGTCTTTAATAAAAGGGTTTTAATTGATGAAGTCTGCAGTCGTACATGTTCATGTTAATGACTCACAGGAACATCTCACAACCTGGCAACCCAAAGAGCTGCTGTTATGATGTAACTGATCTATAAAGAGTCAATAGATTGTGTATCAAAGTCCACCTGAAATGAAAGATAATGTTTTTCACTTACTTACTACTACTACTACTTCAAAAACGTACAAATATTCTGTTTGTTTTTATTTTTATATCCAAGTTCAGTCACATTTTCTTCCTAAATACGTCACAATACAGAAGCGAGATATTCTAGAAATGCTGTTTCAGGTGAACTTTAATTATAAGTAAGTTACTTACGCGCTATAAATCTTTTATTTTAAAAAAAGTGCCTCATTAGAAAGCGGTACCAAATTTTGGTTTGGGATTTCAGAGCAATTAAATTTCAGATGAAAACAGCAGCTGCAGCTCTTTCCAGGATCACACTGTGAACAAGGTTTTACTGGGACTATTGTGTCAGTACAGACTTGTCCCAGTTCTTGTCTGTAACTCTTCCAAGTGGAAAAGTATTTTTGTACTTGCACAATGAATTCTGGTTGTGAATACGTTAGTGAGAAGTACAACAGGACATGTAAACACACTGTAAACAGGCTGCTGATGTCAGGTACTATGACCTCTGGGAAATGAAGTTCACTTTTCTCCTGCAGCTTCCTCTTGTTACAATGAAATTTGCTTTGCGATGTTTTGTTAGGACAGGATTTGATTGTCCCATTTAGTTTATGGTTTTGACTCTGCACCCACAGAGAGGGACAGTGGCTGTAAGGAGGGATTTACGGGGGCCGCCTGTCCTCCCAGCAGTAGGCTGATTGGAGGGGCCGGCTGTGTTTGTTAAGGTAATGGGCCCTAGGTGAGTTAATTCACAGGGTACACGCTGCACGCTCTGTCACCTCAGGAGTACCCCGATGGAGGTGGGGGTTGTCGGTAGGGGCTTGTGGTGGGGGTGGTGGTGGGAAGGTGTCCAGCTCTCTCCAAAATCCCCTCAGCCTTGCTCCGTCTCCTCCAGCTCCACCTGAAAGTGATTACCAGGCCAGCCGTGAGCAAACAAGCCCCATATGGAGGGTCTATAGTGGGGCTGAGGCTGGAGCCTGGGGAGCCCTCCTCCACCTCTTTGGAGAGAAGAGGCCTGAGCAAACACAGCTAATGAAGTCTTAACAAGCAGCCCCGGGTTAGCGCGAGCCCGCTAAATGCCACCGAGGCTCTTGGAATTGTGTCCAGCAGATTGGCTAAATCTCCTCGAAGCTTTCCTTTACAAGATAAAGTTGCATTAGCATATCTCTGTCTCACCATCTCTGAGGTAAGTCCAGGATCTGGCAGCCAGTCACACTTGATGGGCCTGCTTCTTTTTTTCCTTTTCTTTTTCCTTGTCAGTGGCGGCACTTGATTCTGGGGCTTTAAACTGAACACATTAACTCTGGATCTTGACATGATTGTGGATTTTTTATTCATTGGTCACAGAGTGTTTCTTCAAGGCCTTTGGTCCGGCGGAGATATTTTCCCACAGCTCCACATTACAAACAGGAGACGAGTCCACTTCCTCGGAGTAAATCATTATCTCTGTGCACAACGGACCCGACGGCCTCTCCTGCCCTCGTCTGTCCTCCCTCCATCACCCTCCCACACCGCGACCAGCACCTTACCCTCACTCCCTTTTTATTACGGGTCCCTTTTTCACACACCTCAAACTCCCCAGTTTATTATTGGGAAAAACATCACACCGTCCATGGTGTGCACAAACACACACTCGCATACCTCAGCGGCGCTGCCTAGCACAGACTCTTGTTTCCTAATCAAAAGCAAACAGCCATTAACAGAGCTCCTTCCTTGTTATCTCACACCGGCGACTCACTTAATCAATCTGTGTTCCTCCTGATACTTATTTTCATTCGTTCAGTGGGTCGAGGCCGCCTCTCGATAAAGACCTGGCTCCACTCCAAACACAATACCACTAAACTCCCACCAACACCGCCACCACCACCACACCCTGGCCTCACACAACGCACAACATTGTGTTGTGCGTGGACGGGGAAACTGGGCGGAAGATGCTTTTCGCTCGCATGGTGACACAACACAATGGCCTCTTCGCACCCGAACTACTGCGAGAGGCGTGTGTGAGCGTGAAAGCGTGTGCATGGTCCAGGACAAAATGTCTATTGAAAAACACGTCTCTCCTGTTGATGAAGTGAAGATCGAGTTTCGAACAGATGTGCTGATCACATGTCTGGCCTTGCCTCGTCTCATTTTACCAGAAGCTGCAGCATTTTTTTTCCCCTCATCCTATGAAAAGACAATTAAACAGCAATTACACATCTGCTGAGTTTGTTGTAGTGTAAACCCAGCTTTATAATATCACACACAGAATTATCCTGAGCTGCATATTAGAATAAAAAGTGAGGATCTGAAGGCAACTCACAATTATTAATTATTATTATTATTATTATTATTATGTGCAATATTTGTGAACTGTTGCCCTCGCAGCGAGTTCTACTTTCATATTTCAAAGTGTTACTACATGAATGAAGGAAGAATGGATCAACTTACTCAAGTAAAAGCAGGTGAGCATCATTTGAAAAATCCCCTTTAAGGTATCAAAAGTGAATTATGCAACAGTAAAGGCCCCCGCCAGCTATATTTTTATGTATATTTTATTATTAGAGTTTGATTACTTATGCATAAATGTATGAGAAGTAGATTCATTTTGTAGCTGGTGGAGGTGAAGCAAAGTTTAACCACTGTTGGGCTGTTTGATCTGCAGCAATAGATATTTAAGAAGCACATACAATGTTTTGCATGAGGAATTTATGATTTCTTTAATAACTTGCTGTGGTTTTTAGATATACAGTGGAGAGGAGGTTTGAAGTAGAAATGGAAATAAGGTGCATGGACCTCAAATGTGTTACTGAGGGGAGGTAGTTACTGTCATTAAATCACTGATGAAGTGTAAACTACAAGAAGCCTGAACAGTCACTGAGGGTTGAATCCACGCTATACATCCAGTTTCTATAGAAAAGAGAAATCCAGAAGAGAAATATTGCAGAGTAAAAATACCATTATGAGATTACTGTCACGTCACCACAGAGATTTCCCAGACAGACTCTGCAGGCATGTTAACACTGATACGAGCGGCTGTGCCACTGTCTCTGTGCGCCGGGACTGCTTGGTCTTTGCCTCGCGCAATTACGCCTCCCGCGGAGCTCTATGCAAGCGTTAAACGAAACATTAGCACCTCATTTAAAAAATAAAACAGCTTTTCACAAGGACAGACAGCTCCCTGGGTAGTCTTATCATGCGCAAATTAGCCAATTTACCAAACTGGCCTTTTCTCTCTCACACACACACACTCACAGTAACAATCATCTGGAGTTGGAGACGCATCCTCGCTCTGCCTGGTGTGTGAGTGTGTGTGTGTGTGTGTGTGTGTGTGTGTTACTGTTGTGACACTATCAAAGAATGTGTGTTATAGGGAGTTACAAGGAAAAGATTATGAATCATAGTAGCTTGTTATTCTTGTTTACAGTCGGTGACTTCACATTGTTAAAGTTTTCTTCTATGTGGGAGATCATTATTACACTTAATTAAGACTGGACATCGCTCTGCTCTGTGCATTACATAAGTTTATAAACACAAGGATTACAGTCTGGATGTTTATGAAATGAAGGTATTTTGGAATAAAAATAATCGTTTTGTCTTAATATTTATGCTGGAAGTATAATTTTCTATGTATCATCACCGCCCTGGACCCCGGAGCCACAAAAACTGGCAAAACTAGTATGATCATGAGCCTTATAACAAAACATTTTAGGGTAAAAAAAAAAAATGATTGACGGATGGGGAGCCCAGCCCCCGCCGCTCTGTGATTGGAGGAGCGGCTCCGGGGGTGTATCCATCCAGGCTCTAGTATATATCGGCACCGCTTCATCTCCAGGCTGATGATTTGTATGGGAACCAGGACCGAGGTGGGACGAGCCGACTGAATGTAGTCGCTGTGTTTTGGAAGAATAGAAAGGAGGCCCACGTTTTTTTCTCGGTGTGTAGCGATCGGACAGCAGCACCTGGGTTTTTTTCTGTCACCATACAGTGTGAGGAGGAGGATACTGAGAGCAGCTCCCACAAGAAGCTGGATTCTCCTCTCAGCCATCTTGACTGCCGCTCGCCGCCCTGAAGGCTGTTTTCTCTCCTCCTCCTTGCTCCTCCTCAGCTCAAAGTAAACACGGCTTGCACATTGCTTGCAACTCCGTGCAAGATCCCGAGAGGAGCGAGATGGGCTCGCTGCGCGACGTCTGAGCGGACCGGAGGCGAAAGCAGCAGACGGCTGAGAGGATTTATTGCTGTTTGTACCAGAGAGGGGGGACACGACGCGCCGGAGAGATGGACCTGTTTGGGATTTACCTGCTCCTCTCGCTCGCTCTCCTTCCCCGATCCAGCTGCACCACGGCCAAGGAGATCACCTGCCAGGAGATAGCCGTGCCCCTGTGTAAGGGGATCGGCTACAACTACACCTACATGCCCAACCAGTTTAACCACGACACGCAGGACGAGGCAGGACTGGAGGTGCACCAGTTCTGGCCTCTGGTCGAGATCCAGTGTTCCCCGGACCTGAAGTTCTTCCTGTGCAGCATGTACACCCCGATCTGTTTGGAGGACTACAAAAAACCCCTGCCGCCGTGCCGGAGCGTGTGTGAGAGAGCCCGGGCTGGCTGTGCGCCTCTCATGAGGCAGTACGGCTTCCCCTGGCCGGACAGGATGAAGTGCGACCTTCTCCCGGTGCAGGGCAACCCGGACACGCTGTGCATGGACTACAACAGGACCGACTCCACCACAGTATCCCCCGTGCTCTCCAAACCCACCAACCACCCCGGTAAGGGTTACAGTCCTCCTAAAAATAAGCCTGGCAGACCCGGCGCGCCTGGGAAATACAAGCCGCCTGCCGCTCCATGTGAGCCGGGGTGCAAGTGTCTGGAGCCCATGGTGCCTGTGAACACGGACCGACACCCGCTTTACAACCGGGTAAAAACCGGACAGATCACCAACTGCGCCATGCCGTGCCACAACCCGTACTTTACGCACGACGAGAGAGCGTTCACCGCCTTTTGGATAGGACTTTGGTCCGTGTTGTGCTTCGTGTCAACTTTTGCCACAGTTGCCACTTTCCTCATAGACATGGAGCGCTTCAAGTACCCGGAGAGACCCATCATCTTCCTCTCCGCGTGCTACATGTTTGTTTCCATCGGCTACATCGTCAGACTGATCGCCGGGCACGAGAAAGTGGCGTGTAACCGGGAGTTCGACCTGGAGCACATCCACTACGAGACCACCGGCCCCGCGCTGTGCACCGTGGTCTTCCTGCTTATTTACTTTTTCGGCATGGCCAGCTCCATCTGGTGGGTCATCTTGTCCCTGACCTGGTTCCTCGCGGCCGGGATGAAGTGGGGCAACGAGGCGATCGCCAGCTACTCCCAGTACTTCCACCTGGCCGCCTGGCTCATCCCCAGCATGAAGTCCATCGCGGTGCTGGCGCTGAGCTCCGTGGATGGAGACTCGGTGGCCGGGATCTGCTACGTGGGGAACCAGAACCTGGACAATCTGCGGGGTTTCGTCCTCGCCCCGCTGGTGATTTATTTATTCATAGGCACTATGTTCCTCCTGGCCGGGTTTGTGTCGCTGTTCAGGATTCGCAGCGTCATCAAACAAGGTGGCACCAAGACAGACAAACTGGAGAAGCTGATGATCAGGATAGGCATCTTCACGGTGCTGTACACGGTGCCGGCCACTATCATAGTCGCCTGTTACTTTTACGAGCAGCACAACAGGCAGAGCTGGGAGATCACGCACAACTGCTCCAACTGTTTATTAGAGCGGGACCGCAGGAGTCCGGACTATGCAGTTTTTATGTTGAAGTACTTTATGTGCCTTCTGGTGGGCATCACGTCCGGGGTGTGGATCTGGTCCGGGAAAACTCTGGACTCCTGGAGGACTTTCTGCACCAGGTGCTGCTGGGGCAGTAAAGGCACCAGCGGCTCCATGTACAGCGACGTGAGCACGGGACTGACGTGGAGGTCGGGCACGGCCAGCTCCGTGTCCTGCCCCAAGCAGATGCCATTGTCCCAGGTTTGAATGAAATGAAATAAAAAAAAAAAAGCAGCTTATGGAGGACTGCTAATTGTTCGGGAGATAACCCATCACTTCACGTCTCAAGCAATTTGCATAGTAATGAACTGCTGCTGAGGTGTCTCCCCACTCCCACACACACACCTCAGTGGGGAGATCTGGTTGAAACAATGTACCTGGCATTCACACAGGTTAATCCACACACACACACACACACACACACACACCCCTCCTGTTTATATGTATTAGAGGTACAGTCTGAGGCTTTTTACTGGGCATTACTTGCTTAAAGGCACAGAGACAGTTGTGTTTCTTCACTTAAAGAAACATTTTTTGGGGATTTTTTTATTACCATTTTATTAGTGCCAGATAACATTGTATAATTCAATCACATCAAAGATGGTTTAAATTAAGCCTTAATAGTGCCCAAGTATTTTCTACGGGTCGTTCATTTGTTTTTGTAATTTTCAAATGTATTTATATAAAAAAGTTGTGTAAAAAAAGTGTACATTTGTGTATAAAAGACAAAACTTTATAAGATATTGTAAATTTGTACAAAGTGTAGATGTCTCATTTTGTGAGAAAAGCAAATATGACCTTTATTTTGACAATAAAACATTTGATAAATCTCAGAGCTCTGTGTAACGTTGCAGTGTTTTCCTAGAGGGAGAGAGTTTCTGTCTCCATACATACATTTTGTGGTCACCGTGTCGAGGATGGCAGCTTTTTTTGAGAGTCCCCCGACTAAAAAGGAGAAGGCCCTTTTAACCATCAGAGACTGGTAATTAGAGGCAGGGGTTGAGTTGGAGCATCTCCATAATTGTTAAAGTCCTCTTCACATGCCTGCCGAAGCCTGCTTTCTTAATTTGGTAAAAGAGGGAGTGGGTGAATGGGGGGTATAAATGCAGGGAACGGACCCTTTTCATCTGCAGAAACTTTGATCTTTCTTTTTTAACAGCCCCGAATAAAGGTGGTGTGTATTAGGAGTGTCTGTCTGATGTGCCAAGGTTCCCCCTAAACGTCCCCATTTGGATGCTTTGATGGACGTCCTACAATTGAAAGAGCATTTTGGAACCCCCTCGCTTTTTTTCTTCCTCCCTTGGTCGGGGTTTGTCAGAGCTGAAACCTGCCAGAGCCCCTGCGTCTTGTGTTTGGTTTTTTCGCCGGGGCCTGAATTGAAACATCTTCTCCCCTCGGCTCAAGCTGTGTCAGCGAGTGCAGGGGCCTTGACATGAATGATATTGAAATAGCAATGAAAGCCCCACAGGTGGTCTGTTCACATGATCTCACATCTTAGGGCCCCTTAATGGAGTTTTTTTTTTTTTTGCTACAAATGTATCTGGTTTGGTCCCCAATTAACCCAATGCGCTGGCATAAGATGATACACTGTAACCCAGCGTAGACATGCCTTTGATTTGCTGGTCAATGGTGACAGAGGCTTTGTAGTGACTGCTTTGTTGCTGCTTTATTTCTTTTACAATCAGACTGTAGATGTGAAACCCAGAAAAGCTTCTTTTCAGTGTGGTGCGGACGTGCATCTGCTGGCGGTGTAATTCAGATCCTGCATCACTGCTGTCAGCGACAACACTAGGAATTAAAGATACTTTTCTGAGTAGTTTGAAAGTGTGTTTGATGTTACTCCAGATCACTTTTAGGAATTTTAATAAAAGTTTGAAATAAGTTCATAAAAATGTAAATATTGTGCTGTCCTCTAAGATCCTGCGATACGAGCTCGGTCACCAAATCATTGGCTGTTGTGTTTCCATCAAACAGTCACGGCTGCTTTCAGTCCTGCGGCTTGTTTTTTTCTGGTGTTTACACCATAAACCTCAGTAAACCTCAGGCAGCCAGTGGTGCAGCTGCAGCTCTCACTCTCCTCTCAGCAAAGCCACTGAAGTGCAGCTCCATCTAGTGGTGAGAGCAGTGCTGCACAGCTGCACAGCACAGTGGCACAAAGTGTAACCTGCAGTCTGCTCCTCATCTTAACACAAGAAAAAAGAAGTTTTCAGAAATATTGTACTTTCAGCTTCTTTCTAAATACTCAAAATCATTTACGGAACATTTGAAACACAGGATACAGAGTTAGGAAGACCAGTTTTATATATTCACCTCTCCTGGACTGGTTTTGTAAAAGCTAGAACTGGGTAACTATTGTACTAACTACATTCATTTAACCCAATAAGATGGGTTGTTTCTACCAAGTGGGTAACCTGCTGTCTAAAAACAACAAAATATTGAAAGATAAGAACAGAATACAGTCTAAAAAAAACCCCAAAAAGCTGAATAAAGACAGTAAAATATGACATGAAAACAACAAAACAACAGGTAAGAACAAAACACTGAGTGAAAATAACAAAATACTGATGAGAAACAACAAAAAACTGAATGATAACAACAAGATATTAAGGAAAAACACGTAAATATTTGATTAAAAACAAAAAAATGCGTGAAAGCAAAGAAATGCTGGGTAAAAAAATAAAACACTTGGTAAACGCAACCAGATACTGAGTGAAAATAGCAACATATTTAATAAAAACATTAAAATACTGAGTGAAAAGAGTAAAATACTGAGTGAAAACAACAACATGTTTTATAAAGATAACAGAATATTGAGTGAAAACAATAAAATTTTTTATTAAAAATGAAATACTTGATGAAAACAACAAAATACTGACATAAAACAAAAATACTGGTAAAAACACAAAACAAAAACTACAACATGCTGAGTAAAAACAACAAAATATACCACATGTTGGGTTGAATGTGTGTATTTAGTCCAGTATTTTGAGTGTGTAATAGTTGTGTTGGCTGCTGAGTAAACACAGTAAAACTCATCATTCCTGAGAAGCCAGTGTCCGGACTCCTCCATCAACATGTCCTGACTCGGCTCAGTCACACACACGTTGTAATTATCAGCAAACAGCCCGTTTCCTCCACAGGATCCTCCAACCCGTCTACGCAGGAGAAAGTCTGAGAGCGTCTCTGGGAGATGCTTCACACTGCCGGGGCGGGGCTCTGTGGAGGGTCAGGTGACCTGCAGACTGGTCCAGGTCCAGTCTGAGGTAAACAGTTATTTTCTCATCTTGTCAGGACTCGTTCGCTCTCTGTGTCTCTGAGAGCTGCACCGCTGCAGAGCTAAGAAATCCAGCCATGCACCTTCTTCTTCTTCTCTGATTGAATTGTCTTGTTTCCTGATCACTCTGCAGCCAGGAGGAACACTCTGACTTGCTGCCCATCAAATATTAAAGACAGTGTTTGATGAAAGGCAGACAGCGGAGAGCGGAGGGGGTGTTCATGCTTTTTAATACCATCGATCCTTCTGATACACTTGGGTAAACTTTTTTTTGTGTGTGTGTGTTTAATCTCTTAATGCATGAGAGGACATGCTGCAGCTGTGGACAGCATCTTCTGATCTGTATTAGTTGTTTCTGACAGACATATCAGCCCATGCTTAGTCCTCCATTTGTTATACTCACATTAAAGTTGCAGCGTGAAGCAGCCACACATGCGATCACTATCATTTTCTCTTTATTTTCCATTTGTCGGTGCAGGATGAGCAGTAAAGCCCCCAGAGTTTCTGTGGGTGTTTTCTTTCTATGCATGAAGCATAGCTGTGACCTCAGGTTTCTGTGACCCATTTAGATTAATGCTGAAGCTCCCGACCTCCGAGCTCAGGCGCTTTATTCCCAGCTGGCCCTTTGAGAAGCCAGATGTTGGAAAGTGAAGTGGGTTCAGCGTCCGGAGTTCTGTCAGGATGCGTGGTTATGGTTTCTGAGGGACTTCAGAGTTGTTGCAGTTTTAGGTCACCTCTTTATTTTCTTCTGAATGTCGTGCTTGAGGATTGAGAGCTCGGGTTTCACCAGGTAAGAGGGTAAAGTCGTGCAGTTTTTGAAACAAATAAAAGCATCAATTTAGATGTTAGTTTAACAAAGACATCAGCTCCCCCTCTGTTGGCACTGCAACAATGCCTCAGTGGTTTAGTAGTCCTTACAGTGCACCCCTGCTGCCTCCTCCAGTCCAAAGACCCCCACCCCCCACCTCCACCTCCACACACACTCAGCAGGAGCAGAACACAGTGTTCCCTCGGTCTCTTCACTGACTGACTGACATGTACACAAAAGGAAAACTTCTTTCATTTGAAGCGCAGAGTGTTTTCCCAGATTCGCCCCGGGTATGGGTGCACGCCGGGCCTCCAGCCTCCAGCCTGACAGAACAGCACCGCACTCAGCACCAAGCAGGGAAGTGATGTCACACATCTGATGACAAATACATACTGAGCAGAGCAGTCAGACATGATGAGCAGTGAGGGTGATGGTGTCTGGGGTGGAGGATAAAAACAGAGAGAGGGTACCTGGGTGTGGTTTGTGTATCAGAGAGAAACTACAGAGATCAGTGCTTATTGAGGTCTAGCCTCAAGGAGACATGAGCTCACTTCAGTCAACACCAAACATCCACATTATTGTTTCTTCATTTTCAGAGTTTTTCAGACCAAACTGTCCTCTGCAGCAACTCTCCCTAAAACCTTCAATCACACTTTAATCTTTTAAACTGTGGAGTTTCCTTTAATGGTAAAAGTATTTTGAAATAAATAAATGAAATGAGATTAGAGGACTTGGTGTGTATTAACACGCCCGACCCCGTCCACTGGAGTGTATTCTACAGCAAACACACAAGACACTGCTGGTGTTTGTTTTGTTTCACATTAACCAAGTAAGTGATGTACTGTTACTACTTTATGCTTTTTTTCACATCCTGACTCAGTTACTGTCTTGTTTAAAAAAAGGGATTTATTGAATGTAATACACCTTTATGTACACATGAGGGCGCCATCAACCAGAGGCTGTTTTTTCTCCTGCAGCTGGAGATTGAGAGAATGAATCAACACCTATTTTGTTGAAGACATACTGTACCTTCAGCAGAAAGAGAGACATTAATATTTATTTGAATAATATATATATATAAAAATCAATTGTTTTCAACAGATTAAAATGACTGGGAGCATAATTACTCCTCAAATAGCAAAGTTTGGGGTGTTTTGCCTCCTTTACACAAGTTTGTTTTCTCATATTTAAGTCCATTTCACAATAAACATTCAAACATATAACCTTTAAAACAGATAATATTATATTATTTTGAATATTACAGCTGTATCAGGAGTCACTGCACCTGTTCAGGCTTTGTTGTTTCTCCTTCGTTGGTGCAGATTGTGCACCGTGTGGCTCTGAGCTGCCCCTTCATGTGGGCGTGACCCCACAGACCCAGGTGTTGTCCGTCCTTCTTCAGCTGCCTCTCAGGATGGAGAGCATCAGTCCCACTGAGTGAGGAACTAGAAAAACCTGATCGTAGAAAGAGGACTCGTCACTGTCTCTCTGCAGATAGAAGAAGAGTTGTTTTGATTGTGGGTTTTATTGAAAAGCACATTATTAGTCTCACAGTCCACCAAAGATGAGTTTCAAGTTTTCTGCAGGTCAGACTAATAAATGAATAAAATGACAGTTTTGCAGTCCTGTGTTCTGGTTTAGAAAATGTTAGATTTAGACATTCAATGATGCTATAAAGGAGGAAATGAAACATATTCACCCCAGTGTTATTTAAAGGTCTCCGTGAAGGGCAGCAGCAGGTTCTGAATTATGAGACAGACTCATGAAGCTGCGAGGGAAGATAAACTGTTGAAGTCATTTCAGAGGTGAAACCATTTCAATGTATTCTGACTTAGAGGAGAAAATGAGAAGGGTCGCTGGTGGATGCTGAATCACTGGTCAGGCGATGTTAGCTAAAACTGAGCGGGACTCAGAGAGGCTGAGGGTATCTTGGGGAACAGCTGTGTTTGGATTTTGCTTGAAGTCTTGAGTATATTCATTTCAGAGGCGTCTACTTGAGAATTCAAAAGCTTCATGACTATATTTACAAAGATAAACAGCCTATAGTGCATCATTGTATCCGTCTTTCAAGCTGTTCTCCATTAATATCCATTTCACCCAACAGTTACCAAATGGAGCCTGGCAGAGGATGTTGAAGGCTGAAACAAAGCTCAAGGACTCAACACTGTACCCGAGTCAGATGTAGCAGCAGCACAGTCAGTCTTACTGGAAGAAAACATGACACAATAAACAATCTGCTAACCCTGCACACTGTATGAGGAGCTGCAGTGGATGCTCCCACCAGCTACATACCAATGGTCTTTTCCCAATGTTTCCACTGTGGGCTGCATTTCTCCCACAATCCTCTGCTCCATGGACTGTTTCCCCAGACAGAGACAAAAAAAAACCCTCAAGGTCAAAGAAAAGCTGTAGCCTGCCAAAAACAACTACTGTAATATTAATAGATACAGGATGATGGTGCTGTGGTGCATTTTACAGCAGCTACTGGAATGTTGTTCACATGATGCTAAATGCTAATGTGGACAGGCTGTGTGAGGTTTGTGAAGGACGACCGATGAAGAATCTGCAGGTGTTTCCACACTTGGTCCTCAGGTAGAGAGGAGGTCAGTAATACAGTCAGCTTTTAATTCACACACTAAAAAAGGTGATGCACTTTTAAAAATCAGCTGTTGACAACCACTGTCCCACTGAGGTGCTTTGTTACCAAAATAAGAGTCCCTGGTCCCAGAGTATTTCCTCTGTTAGGAGACATGAAGCTCCAACAGGTTTTGTCTTGAGCTGATTATATAAGCATACAGACATGATATGGTTCCCATCTGTTTTTACTAGCCCTCCTTGCTGTCTTGTTTTCTGGACAGCATCAGCGGCAGTGTGGGACACACCTTGACCAACACAGCCGGGGATGCTGCAAAATATGCAGGTTAACACTGAGTGGGAAAAGAAAAATGACTTCGATTGTACATATTCTTGTAAAGAGAATAATTTAATTCAACTGTCTAACATCCTTCCTAATATTGTATTACCGTATTTTCAGGACTATTGAGTGCACCTGTCTATAAGCCGCTATTGAGTTTATTCCAACAGTTTTATGTGGTCCACTCTGACCGGGTCTGATGTGACGATGCTAAATGTATCGGCGACACGGAGCTTGCTAGCTTGTAAAAAGCCAACGAGCTTTTTACAAGCGATACATGAGCCACACCGGTGTTTAAGTTCAAAGCGTTGGAACAAAGTTGCGGCTTATGGTCCAAAAAATACAGTAAAATACTATTATATTTGTAGTGTAACTGAAGCATGAGTCACCATCTTTATGACTGTGGTTAGACACTGTAGGACTTGTTTAAGGTTAGAAAAGCTTGGAGTTTATAACTGAAAAGGTTAACGGGGACTAGACACTAGACAGGACACCACTGGGGCTCCGCTGTGGCTAGCAGCTCATTTTTGCCTCAAGGCATCTTAGCAAGTTAATCCGGCCCTGCTGCCACTCTGACCTGTAAATCTGCATTAAACATAGAAAAAAACCCAGCCATTAGCATCCTTAGCACCTCTTGGGAATATCTTGTAAGTTATACTTCATCACCCATCAATGAGCTATTTTTAATGACTATAATGCTACTGTCAATGATGACGTCAACAAAATGAAAGAATCAATTATTTTAATAAATCAAGTAAAGAAACAAACACACAATGTAGGAATTAAAGGATAAACATCTCACGTATCAAAAGTTAGTCATCGCAAAACCAGAGAGCAGCTGATTTCCAAGTGTCAGACTGAGTCTGTGACAGCATTTCATATTGTGCATCACTGGAGGGCAGCATGATGTCAGACTACAGTCCTGGTGCAGACACTGCTGCTGCAGCACAACAGACTGAAGCAAACAAGAACAGCTACAATTAAAGTGCTTTGAAAGTTTCACCATCTTTAGTGTCATAGTGTAAATTCACTGATGAACAGGCACAAATGTTTCACAAAGAAAACAAAGGTCACATATAAAAACAGATCAAACAAAACTATGAAAAGAAATTAACTTTGATGATCTAATGCAGGACTACAAGCAAAAGTCTTGGAATATTATAGGCACTGATTATAATCCAATGTGACTGTCTAAATGAGTGAATAACACTCAATATTTTCATTCTATGGCACTTCATAAGATTTAAGCACCGTATTTTCCGACTATTGGGCACACCTGTCCATAAGCTGCTATTGAATTTATTCGAACAGTTTCATGTCGTCCACTCTGACCGGGTCTGATGTGTAAATGTATCGGCGGCACGGAGCTTGCTAGCTTGTAAAAAGCCAACAAGCTTCATGCCGCCGATACATGAGCCACACCGGTGTCTAAGTTCAAAGCGTCGGAAAAAAGTAGCAGCTTATAGTCCGGAAAATACGGTAGTTACTTTCTTATGGCTTCATTTTAGATTAAAAGTCTAAATCTACCGAGACAGCACAAGAGTAACTGAGAGGAGCTGAATTAGAAATGTATATCCTCTCCCCTGTGGTTGCCCATACGACAGTCAGGGTGCAGCACTCTGCGGCGAGGTGAGATATGAGGCTGGGAGTTTTTGTTGTCATCTTCAAAAAGACCACAAGAGGATGAAGATCAAGAGCTATCCCTTTACACAGAGAGCGGCCCTCGGCTGCAGGGCGAGTCTCAATCTCTGTGTAAATAAGTAGAAACTAGGCTGACCGGTTACACTGGACACATATCAGGAGAGGGGCATGTTATTATAAAGCCTATTATTGACGCGCATCATAATTACACGCTAGCGGTGGCCCACATTAATCTGAGCTTTGATCAAGGTGAAACCAAAGCCACAGCGGAGCAGAGAGCAGATATGCTGAAGGGCAACAGGCAGCGCTGCATCGCGCTCTATTTCCAGTGTCAGTGTATGTTAAGGTTTGTATTCCTCTTAAGCTCCACGAGACCCTGAAATAGAGTGACAAGCTGTCTCCATAAATACTGAGCCCCTATGGGGGAACATAATTGCTTTGTGATCCTGTGTCGGCTTTAGGTGCCTTCATCGTGTCCTTCACATCTGAGGAGGAATCCTACTCCGCTCGGTGCGCCTGGTAACAGCACCTTAGTGAGATTACTGCCTTTCATTTTGGCCTCTCGTTGAAGAAAAGGTCACCCAAACACCCCGGCACACAGCCCAGAGGCAGCCCCGTGTCCACCCTGACCCCCGGTGACCAACACACCAAAGGAGGAGCTGCACAGTGGTATCATATAGAGTGGCTGTGGTGGGGGTTTGTGTATTCAGGACAGGTCAAGGCTCATCTTTGTTTACAGACAATGTGCCGGGGGAGGTCGAGGTAAAACCAGCACGGGGGGTAAAACAGGTGGGCTGCACTCTTTGAGATTTGTTTTCAAGGAAGAGCTTTGTTCAAGGACGCTTGAGGCAACAGTGTCCTGTCGTCTCTGACTTGTTTTGTTTGGAGGGTTTGTTGAATTCTTGTGGCTTCGCATCACCAGGCGAGTGATCCTCAGAGAAAATGTGGTGTGATGGCACGATAAAAAAATAAATCACAGCAAATGTTTTGTGAGTGTTAAGGTGTCCAGTGAATGCTTTGCCACTTGGATTCTCCTCTGCGTTGTAAAATGAGGTAGAGTTCATGCAGACCGTCATCCCCGACAGTTGCTCCAGCATCTGTTTGCCCTCATTCTTTTGTTCCAAAGCAACCTGGAAATAAATCAATGCAACCCTCTAAAGTCACACCCACTCTGATCTTTTCTCCTGTCCGTCATCATTAGTCTGCAGCTCCGCTCCGGTACCCAGCTCAACCAGCGTGTACTGACCCACCCTCCTGGTGTAGATGGCTGTTGCTGTGGAAACATCCTCAGCTGAGCCCACTGAACCCCCTGAGGGCAATCTGAGGTCCCGTCTGGGTGGAGGTGGAGGTTTAAGTCGGCTGCGTTTGCTAACACGAATGGATCTGGGTGTCCCCATGGACTCCTGGGGGCAGAGAGCCACCTCGCTGCCGACCCTCTCCGGAGCCTCGTCTTGGGAAAGCCCATAGCCGTTGTTCCCGTTGGTGTTGCCGCCTGGAGGTCCGAGAGAGCGAGGGAGAGAGCAGCGCTCCAAGGCGGGCGGCTCCTGACCCGGATCCAGAGTTCCCCCTGCATAAGAGCCCTTGCTGCCTCGCCTCTTCCGGAAACTCCCAGATTGTGCCTCCAGATCTTGCTGCGAGGTGTTGGGGTCAGTCACCCTGGAGGGTCCTGCAGCTGAAAGGAAACACTGCTCCTCTTCAAATATTTTCTCCACCATCATCTTCCTCTTGCTCTTCTGCCTCACTGAGCGCTTGATGGCACAGATAAAATCCAGGGCGTTCATGAACAGGGACAGAGCGGCCACGCCCAGCATGAAGTTGAGCATCACGGTCTTCTCGGTGGGCCTGGAGATGTAGCAGTCCACCTGGGTGGTGCAGGGAGGCTGCTGGCACAGAAACCTTCTGGGGATGTAGAACCCAAACAGATAGTAGTGAGCTGCTCCAAACCCAGCTTCCAGGAGCGTCCTGAACATCAGATGAAGGATGTAGGCTCCGGTGAAGCAGCGGGCGCACCCTCGTTGCTCGACCACCAGAGGCAGCTTGTTCACGGACATCTTGCTGAACGGCTCCTGGTGGATCTTGAAGAGCTGGAAGGTTTTGGTGTTCCCTGAAGAGCTGAGGTCCACCGTGAGGGCGTTGGACACCTTGTGGATGACGTAGATGACGAAGATGACGTAGGGGAGGCACAAGGTGATGAGCTGCACCAGCCAGAAGCGGAAGAGTGAGATGGGGGAAAAGAGGTCATAGCAGACGTTGGCACAGCCGGGCTGAATAGTGTTGCACACAAATCTCTCCTGCTCGTCCTGGTACAGGGGATAACCAGCGAACAGGAGGATGAGGATGCGGAGGAAGATCATCACAATGAGCCACAATTTTCCTGGAAAACAAAACAAAGCTAGAACTTCAGATACACTGAATTTTGGAGATTTTATTTAAAAAAAATTAAGGCCCCGAAATAAGAAAAAGGATGGATTCAATCTAAAGGTTTCACAGAAAATACAACATATTTAACCGTCCTCAAACTTTTTTTTGTTGAGGTAACTCACCCATTAACGTGATGCTGTGATTGACAGAGATAAAGAGGACCTCTGAGGCATTTAATCCCGCCATGCTCACTGAGGCCCAAGGCCCTCCAAAATGTTCCCGTCCTCCAGTTCCACGCCAAAGGATAAAACCCTTAAGCTATCTATCCACCTCTACCCTGTCTGCCAGGACTCACAGCGGCGTCCAGCTGCACAGTAACCTCCAGGTGACCGACAGACGGACTCTCCGAATCTCTCCTTGAAGGAACATGTGCCCGGTCCCTGAGGGTAAAATCCACCCTGATCCACTTGAGTCCTCCCCACCAAGTCTTAATGAAGGACTAAATGAAGTTCAGAACCCATGTACGTCCTCCGTCTTCCTGTGTCCCCTGCAGACAACTGTCTGTCCTCAGACAACAGAAGACGGGAGCGAGCTCCCATTGTGGGTCTATTCTTAACACACTTCCAAAAGCACGTCGCCGTCCTGGCATTGCAGAGATATTTTGGTGCTGCTGCTCGTTCTTACAGGAGAGGACCGAGCCTCCGGGCTTACTCATACCAAACTGTTGTATTAAGTTCTCCAGCACAATGACAAGTGTGTTCAAACTGGACACAAGCTGCTGCATCTTTGAGTAATAAATCAAGATAACATGGAGATATGAAGACGGTGGATTAACTCTCATGAAATGTAAGTAGGATGTAAAGTGCGTGTTCCCACAGCTGATGCCAGTTTATGACTGACAGGGATTTACTGTTGTCATGTAATATGGGTAGGAAGTAAAACTATGTTTAATCATTCATCTGAAGTGAAACAGAAGTTTATAATAGGATCAACAAGCCAGATTCCAAACATCTTGCAAATTAAGGCTGTTTATGTATAAAATGTGCAGGCTACAGATTTTCTCTTGATATTATTTTGCAGATTACAGATCAGATTGTTTCCAACATGCTGCATCCACCCACTCTCATGAACAAGGTCTCCGGGGAGGACACATGGCTAAAGACAGTTGGCTTGGCTCGTAATCACCACAGATCAGTGGTCATTAGCACTTCAGCGCCGGCTCACATTAAAAATCCCACATAGAACATTTAGAATCAATATCTAACACTCAGATCGGGAACACAGCTGGTTGTGAAATACATAAAATGGCGTTTTCACTTGGTAGTGTAGGAGGGGGAAAAGGTATTTACACCTGCTATGCATTTCAATGGGCGCTGCAGTGTTGACAACTTCATTTAAAGGTCAGTCGATACTGTCTGGCATTGGGAAACAATGCAACAGCTGAAGGCAGAGTTTTATTAGCAAAACTTATGGTGATGGAAATACACAAACCCTCCACAGGAAGTTCAGCAAAAACTCCTTTTGAGCAGAAGTAAAAATGCCAAATGAAACCTACAACCTCACTGAAAACTGCTCCCCTCACTCCCACTACACCACTAAGGAGTGACAGCGACTATGTCAGCCTTATTTAAAGTGGAACGTACCATCTGCTCAGGTACACGGGGGGATAGTTAAAAAGGTCCAAGCATTCAATTACTTTAATACTCAACAAAAATGTAAACACATAATATTGATACATGATTTAAAATGCATAATAAGATGTCTAAAATGTAACTTTGTTTAATGTTATTAGCATTAGCGCAGACATTAATACTTTTTAACTATTTCAGACTGAACAGTTTTACCCTTCCCTCAGCTATGTGGCGGTCTGCTACCTATGTGCAGGATATTGGTCATAGGCTGTAAACAGAAATGGACGAAGCAACAGGGTCTCAAAAGTGAAGCCAATGTGAAAACCTCCAACGGCCACTAGATGCTGGCTCCAAAAAACTAACTCCAACTGACTTCATCGAATTCCAATTGCGAATTCAAAATGCATTTTAAGTCCTGATATACTCAGTCAATCATTCTGATGTCATTAGTTAAAGTCAAGTCTTCTTGATCTGATGGTCCATCTGAAGGAAATCATAATCATTAAGTAGAGAAGAGGTTTCAAATAGAGGAAGATTACGGGGTGTGGTTAGTTTGATTGACAGGTCTGGTCTCCAATGATTTACAGGTGGTTTGGAGGCTCATTTATGAGTGAACCCAAGTTTCATACAGATTGGTCAGTGTACTCAGGGTCAAGGCTCGGACCCACCGCCACACTCCTCCCTTCAAATCCAGATACGGTCACATCTGGCTTTAGAAAACCAACATGGCGAAATTCAAATACCAAACTTCTGGGTTCAAAATGTATGTCCACAAACCAACAGGTGACATTATGTTAGCTTCATCCATGATAATGTTGCATGTTTTCTCTGATTAAGCCGACGAGCTGCAGCAACAAACAAAAGCTTTATACTCATTCATTCATTATGAAGCCATTTACATTTTTCATTTATATCCATTTATGCATCTTGTTATTATCTTGTTGATTTTATGCATGATCGAATTCTTCATCATCATTTTGTTTCTTCTGCTTTCACTCATTTTCATCACAGACTATGTAGGAACATCAAAGTCACACAAAATGTATGAGCCTGTGGTATATTGTCAGGGAGGAATGTGGTGCTTTCAGCATGAAACAGAGCATGATGGGCCTTCATGGTCGTTTGAAGCCATATTGGCAACATTAAAACTTTCCTAAGGGACGTTTTCCACCCTCTCCCTCCTTCCTCCTTGATTCCAGGCTTTGGCAGCCGGTGGCTTTTCCATGCATACTAACTACGCCTTTCATTGCACACTCTGCCGTTCCCCACCTGTCCGGCTACATGGGGGAGATATTCCTGCCTCAGTCATTACCTGACCATCCACCTGATCCCACAGATGTTCCTCTTTCATCAGCCACCAGGGAATTGGAAGGAATAGAAACTGGTGATGCTGCTGATGATTTTCTCTCTGACTGGATCTTCTTGCCAAACAAAGTCAAGACTGAAAACTTAAGAAAGAAGAAAAAAAAAAAAAACACATTTTCTTTTACAGTTTCTTCATTTGATTTTTACATTGAAAATCAAGGTCAGTGACGTTACCATATGTGGTTATTTGCTGGTCTAGGGGATATATTTTTCCAAAATGTGTATATATAATAATATATATTAAGTTGAAGGACCATTTGTTTAGCATTTAACAAAAACATGCATTTAAGTGATGTGCTGATGTTGGCCCTTGTCACAAATATTAAACAATTATTTAACATAACCTCACATGCAACATGACTTATCCCATTCATTGCATTGCAGAGAATGAAGTTACCAAAATAGGAGCTTAAAGGATCTGACATGAACCATATTAAACCATAATGAAGCTACAGTTAAAAGGAAATGTACACAATTTCTACATTTTGAAGCGGGTGGCACGGTGGTGCAGTGGTTAGCCCTTGTGCCTCACAGCAAGACGGTTTGGGGTTCGAATCTGGGCTTGGGCCTTTCTGTGTGGAGTTTGCATGTTCTCCCTGTGCACGCGTGGGTTCTCTCCAGGTACAGTCCAAAGACATGCTTGGTAGGTGAATTGATCAAACTAAATTGGCCATAGGTGTGAGTGGGAGTGGGAATGGTTGTTTGTCTATATGTTAGCCCTGCGATAGGCTGGCAACCTGTCCAGGGTGTACCCCACCTCCTGCCCGATGACAGCTGGGATAGGCTCCAGC
>OOFC01049801.1:57566-75530 GCA_900323345.1 Pseudochromis fuscus
TATTTTAGCCCATGCCATAGGCTGGCAACCTGTCCAGGGTGTACCCCGCCTCCTGCCCTATGACAGCTGGGATAGGCTCCAGCAGACCCCTGCGACCCAAGTGTGGACTAAGCAGGTATAGACGATGAGATGAGATGAGATGAGAAACTGCTTGGGAAGTTACATTCATGTTTCTGGAGGAACTGATGTCTGAGTCGAGCTCCACCTGACTCTCCTGTAGATCTACCCTTACATATTATCCTATAAATCTGGTACCTGTCTGTCAGTGCATGAATGACATCAGTCAAAAGATCTGAGGACAGATCGTACTTGCTTCACTCTAGTTTATTTAGTTAATAATTTCATTTGTCAATCCCCTATCTAAATGTCGCAAGAGAAGCCTTTATTTTTTAGAGCAAATTAGCTTGTGTTCCGGTGCCATTCTGGCTGCGCACGGTTAACTTGGCGCAGTTTACGCACCGCAGGCTTGCGCCACCTGTGCCCCCACATCCACGCTCACGCTCTCACAGACACACACGGAGACACACACATGCACACGTACATTCCAGCAGTGACTGTGTAGTCGTCGCCTCGCTTCCAGAAACGGACGCGCTTTTTTGGATTTAGCAGCCGGTGCCTCCGTTCAGCGATGGTGTGAGGAGCCGCCGGAGGTAAGTCGGACTTTAACCCGGGGATCAATAGATTCGGGCTTGAGCGCGAGGATTCAACAAGCTTATCGATACTCCCGCTGCCCACTGACTAATGCCTCGCGCCGGTAAGACGCACCGGCGGTGAATAAAACGTCCTTTAAAAAACGGTGCGCTTTTGTAATGTGACAGCCATCATGAGCGGCCGTGTGCGTCCCATTCATTTGGCTCTCAGCTGCATTGGCGTTAATGGAGCTCCAGCAACAGCAGCAGCAGCAGCAGCAGCAGCAGCAGCCGTGATCCGTGGCGTCTTAACGCGTGGGGAGATCCGCTTCTGTCTGTTCTTATACTCCTGCTCATTTCATGTGGCCTTGCGAGAATTTACAAATGCATCATACGATCATGGCGAAAAGAAATCTACTCGAGATGAATCAACAGAAATAAATGTTTGTCCAACGTTAATTTTTTATTAAAGTTTGTGGATTGATCGAGGCTGTGACAGCTGCAGCGACTCGTGTTGACAAGAAGCTGAGGGATTATTACTGCAGGTGCAGCGGTGCTGAGCGTGGGGACATTATGAAGGGGATTTCTTAAATGATGGTCGTGAATGATCAAGCTGAGATACGTGGGGTTTGTGTCAGTAGATGTGATGTGGCATCTGCTCCATGTCAAACCATAACAGGGGGGGTCCCCAGCACATGATGTAACGGCTCCTTGATGAGTGGAGGTGCATATTCAGACTGCACTACAGAACAGCTGGATGCATGGGTTGCTATGGAGGAAACACGCAGAAGCTTTTAAGGGTTGGCGGGTTCAAACAAGAGCCTAAAAATGTGCAGGATGGATGTTGCGGTGTTTTTTTTTTTTCCTGTGCGCACTGTGTGTTGTTCCGCCTCAGTGAGAAGTTGTGAGCTCAGAGGAGCGTCAGTTGTCGCCTGTGGCTGAGGATGAGAGGACATGCAGATCCCAGCATGTTTCTAATTCAAGAAGACCAACTGGTAGATAACAGTGTGGGCAGTGTGAGTGTCAGCTCTGAGAGCATTATTTTATTATTATTCTATTCCCACACAACACGGAAAGATGAATCAGTCATACAGTACAACAGTTTTCTTCCAGAGTTGAGTCAGAGCTGGTGGTTTCTGTCTAATGTCTTGTCTGCGTTTGTGTTCATACATTCAATACAATCTATGGAGACATGTCTATTCAGAGTTAGTGGGAAAGAGGGTGGAAGCAGGGTTCAATATCATGATTATTAACAGTTAATTAATATTAGGGTCATTCTATGGAAATATAATTTTTTCTGTCCCTACCCTTTATAGAAATGTTACACTGAAAAAAACACTTGGAAATTACAATTTGACTGATTGGAAATTAAACATTTACACCTTATTTAGCCAAACATTTGACAAGCCTTTTAGTCAATGCTGTTTTTTGTCTCAGCCAGGGAGCATAATATGCAATACGTTATTCATAACTGTCAAATATGTGATGTAAACTGCATGTATACTTTATCACTTTTTATAATGAAATTACATTGTATATCTTCTTCAATTCATCGCTTTAAATCCTATTACATGAGGCACATGGTAAATCCAATTTAAAAAAAATATATTGAATTGATAAAAGTAATCAAGTAAATTCACAGAAAACCAGGCTGCACTGGTGCACAGGAGTTTGGAAATTTCAGTATTAAATATTTAATCTCCTGAAGAGTGATTTCAGCACAATCAGAGTGAAATGTTGTTGGAGTTACTTGACAGAGGTGATTGCACAAGTGTTTTAGCTCAGCTCCTCAGAGTCCTCCTACTTCTTCAGTTGTCAGTCGGTACCATTATCCTCGTGTCACATAGTTTAAATGATTAGTGAAATTATATCAAAGTCGCTGAAACATTTAGAACTGATGCTGTGATTTCCACAGTGGTGTGTACAACTGTACATACACAGACAATCTGCTTTACAAAGCTGTGTTTGATGACAGCACTGAACAGAGGTGCCACTTGTTCAAGCAGAATATCCTTCATCTTTTAATCTAATCCTGAAACAGTGATGAAAAAGTAAGCTTTGCTCTGCCATGGTGGATTTCAAATTATAAGTTGTTGGGGTTTTTTTTGCATTGTTTAACTGAAATAATTAATTGGTTGGTTACACAACAGACACAACACAACAGTTTTGTATTTTTGTTTTAATGTTTTAAACTAAAATAAATTGGCTCCAGTTTCTCCAGTGCAAGCATCTGCTGCTTTTTGTATTCTTGCATGATGCTGTATTGTGCTCTGGAAACATGCTATGATCATTTTTCACAATCTTATAGAGCATGAAAGTAATAATAAGCTGCAGCCCCATGAAGTGTCAGCGGAGTGTCTGTGATGTAAATGTAAAACATCCACCCACCACAGCTTTGATGGGTTTAATTCCCAGTGGCAGTGCCACCGGCTTCACTGTGTTCGCTCTCATTTGAGAGTGTTTGTGGATGCATTCCTCTAACTGCAGCTCCAAATGTTATTGTCTGGCTGGAGTATCTGGCCAGTGGTTGCAGGCCGAAAGCTGAAACCTCTGTGAATGTAAAAGATAAAATACAAAACTCCACTATCAACCTCAGGTTCATCTCCAACAGCAATGGAAAATCCTGTGGGAAACACTGGGGTGTTGTGCATGAAAGCGCTAAAAGAGCGCCTTCCTTGAATGAACTAAAGATAGTGAAAGTGGGCGTCGTTGAACATGCAGAGTGAACGTGAGCAGAATAGACTTTGTTGCATTTGCGCTTCTACTTGTTCGCCATCAAGTGTCTCTTCTGAGGAATGTGACCTTGTGGGTAACCTAGGGGTGGCGTTGTTCCAGTGCGTCTTTGTAGTGAAACTCCCTCTGTATTTTGAGTGTGTGAGAATTATTGTTACTAGTATGTAGCCACAGTCACTGTGAAGCACACACTGACAGAGGTAGCTAGTGTAATCAGCTACAAAGTGTGTAACTAGGACCAAGTTTCAGTGTTACAGGTGACCAATATGGAAGTAAAGTCCTAGTTGAGACAACATTTCAGCAGCGCCTCTCCACCCATCCTCATCACTGCAGGTGGTCCAGAAGGTAAACGCTGGTTAACAGCCATGACCGAGAAGCTCGATAGGTGTTGAAAGAATGTGTCCTTGAATTTTTAGAATCTATTTCCCAGACCTGGGAAACTCATGGAGATGAAGAGGAGCAAGAAAATGTCCTGAAAACACACTGAGTTGTCATGGAAACAAATTGAAATAAATGAAATTATGTCTCGTCTTATTTCAATCTAAGAAACTGACTTTATGATGTTTATGAAGCTGATGTTATTTTGTTCAGATTAATGTAGCGGCTAACGTTGCCTAGTTTCTACCAATGTAGTAAATAGGGTTAATTTGTTTAGGTTAATTTGATCTTGTTTAGGCTAATGGCTCTTTTCCAGTACGTGTTGCCAGCTCTACTCGACTCAACTCGACTTACCTTTTGTACCTGTGTGGTTGTTTCCATTACAGGGAATAGCACCGTGTCCCTGTAGCTGGTCGTCAGTCAAATGAGGAGAAAGTTCATGAAGTAATCTTAACTGTTGTGGTGTCACAGAAAGCAGTTTGAAGATAGTTTCAGGCGAGGAATTACCGTATTTTCTGGACTATTGAGCACACCTGTCTATAAGCCGCACAGAGCTTGCTAGCTTGTAAAAAGCTTCGAGCTTCGTGTCGCCGATACATGAGCCACACCGGTGTTTAAGCAGCAGGGTTCAAAGCGTCGGAAAAAAATAGTGGCTTATAGTCCGGAAAATACGGTAGTTCTTTTAACTTCAAATATGTTGTTAATTTGTGAAGTTAGAGCCTGTTTAACAATTTGAACAGAAGTTTTCAGAGATGTGAGGTCCGTTAGCTGATCTCGGCAGGTCGTTTTAAAATTTTCCACCGGCTCTGACATCTTTGTCGTGGTAACAGATAGCACGGGTGAATCAGTTTGGCTACTGGCAAAGTCATAACTTCGTAACTTTACGTTTTTTAACCTATAACCCGCTATGACCGAGAAGAGTCAGTTGACCCTCTCATTTGCATCTGCGCTAACATCCAGAATGTTCGTTTTTGTATAACTTTTGGTTTCAATTGCGCAAATTTGAAATGTTAATGCTTGTGCACAGCACTTGGCTGACTGTGCTGTCTTTTTAAAGTGGTCTATAAATAAAGTTGAATTGAATTGAATTGAATTGAATTGAATAGACTTGATCCAGTTTGTGTCAGCTTGGTAAGTGATTCTGTGGGGCCGGGACTGTGCATTGCATGAATAAATTCAGTTTTTAAATATTTTGGTACTTGCTAGCACCTGGTTTGCCTTTCTTTTGGAACCACAGGACAACACACAATAAAAAAAGTGGTACCAGGGACAAGATAGCAGTTGACTGTTATCTCATTTAGGCTAATGTAGCAGGCTAACACAGCAGCTGATATTATCTTTTTTAGGCCAATGTAGCAACATACATGCAAGAGAAATAAATCAACTCTGTACATTTTTAAACAGTTGAGTCCAAACCTAAAGTAGATGCTGCTGTGATAACTTTCTAATGTTGTATTACAAACTGTCCTCCAGGTTCATGTTTCTGAAATCATCCTCTTGTTCAGTCATTTATTTCTCCTTTTAATAGTAATTTTTGTCGGGGTTTTCACAAAAACCTGGAAACCTTTTAATTTGCCAGTGTCACAAACTCCTGTTGGTTGAGAGAAACTGGTGAAATGTTCTTAAAAAACACAAAAACTGTCACATTTTTGCACAAAATACTATTTATGCATATTTTTTTTATACCAACTTCCCTTATATTTTTGACGTACTATACCATGATGAGATTTTGCCAGTTTTTGTATAAAACACCAAGTGTCACATCTTTGTATGACATACCACTCTTTTTCTATATTGTGTATTTTTTTTTCTTATGCTGTACTATACAGGAACTTAATAGTCCAGGTTGTGATTCCTATTGGTCACACCGGCCTTATGTTACAGAAAATGCCCGGGAAACATCCTGGAAAATCATTTCCTAAATAGAGTCTGATTGCTTTCTCAATAGTGAGCAATAAACAGAGAATTCAGACACTTACAAATCATCACAAATGAAATGGGGGACAGTAAATGATACAGTGAACAGAAGGTGATTTCAAACACAGCCCTGGTACCTCGCAGTGTCACGGTCTCCCCTGCTGGGAGTTTTTCCCCCGTGTTTCCCTTTGTTAACACCATTGCTGTGTGTGAAGGAAACCTGTTGGTTTGGCAGGTCTCCACACGTCTCTGTTTTCCACATCTCAGCCGCTCAACACGTTGCCTCCACCAGCTCCCCTCTCCTGTGGGTCCCCTCTTCTCTTCTCCTGTTAGTTGGCATGCTTTGAGTACACATCGTTGCAGTCATGGTGATGATGCAACACCCTTTCCACAAAATGTCCTGGAGCAGGTAATAGTGTGGAATACAGAGCTGTTTCTCAGCATTATCAAGCTTCTCCTCATTTTCTCCAGAACACACACTTCCTGTAACTAGTGCTCATACTCATTTCCTTTTCCTGTTTTCTGGGTGAAGACAGTGACAACAACACAGTTGAATGGGATCCACTGTTAGATGGTGGGATTGAGACCCCAGAAGAGTTGGGGACATCCTTGTGGTGCATTTACACTGGTACCTACTCGCTTCACTTCGCTTCGGCTTTGTCACATTTACAAAGGGGAAAAAGTACCTTGAACTTGGTACCTGGTACAACTTTTCATACCTCCTCTCCTGCGGTTCAAAAAAAAGTACCCGGTCAGATTGGAGCAGGTACTAAAATCTTATTGGTTGGAATTGTCACTGTGTCGTTGTGTCATCACTGCGCGGCACATTTTTAAATCTTCAGCAAACCGTGCAGACGTGTTTGAAATAACATCAAGAAGAGAAATGGCATCTGTTAGAAATTCTGCCCCATGGACTCAGGACGAGGTGCAAACCTTTCTGTTATTAGTCGCCGATGAGAAAATTCAGCAGGAGCTGGATGGTACGGTCAGAAACGAAAGAATTGCATAAAAGATGATGTCAGGAATGACGGCCAGCTACACGGAGGAAGGACTGTCCTCGGCAATGTAAATGCAACCGAGGGGGGCGATCCCGAGCGATCTGAGGCGAAGCGAAGTGAGTACCAGTGTAAATGCGCCATTGGTTGCCAGTTTATTTGATATCCCGAGCCAAAAACAGTGCAGAAAAAAAATACTCCAACTAATTAAAAATAATAATAAAGCACTTCATGCTTAAACGGTTTGATGAAAACTGAAAGATGTAATTTGTGCATCTATTGTAGTATACTGACAGATAAAACAATGGGCGTATCTAACTCCTGTTTGATAATAACTGCATAATCTACAGTAAATAGGAGTTCAGTAGCAGCACAAAGTACACGCTGTAAAACAGTTTAAATAAAAACTGAACATTATAACCTGCATGAAAGGGACTGTTGCAGTAAAACGCATCAGTGTTAAGGTGTAGATATATTATGACTAAATGTCGTCTGTTGTTTATGGTTGACATGCACCTTTAAGTCAAATATGACAAAAGTATTCCACACATACATGTAGTTGGGCAGGAAGAAGTACAAAGGTTGTATGTAAAGTTTTAGCAATACCTTGTAGGAGCTGAAAGTGTCAGTGTGATCAGTTGGGTGTTGGACCTCTGTAGGTCACAGCAAAGGTATCTACAGTCGGGGTTTAATGTTTTATAATCCTGGGTTGAGGATTTCCATCAGATTAACTGTTTTAAAACCCCCTGCTGCCTCTGTCGATAGGAAGATCTGAATCTTGTATCAGATTAATTCAAACGCTCGTATCTCCATTGATAAATAAACAAAATAATCTTTTTTTCCCCCAAAGCTTTCTCTTTTCCCTGTCCCTTAAATGTTGATCCTAAAGAATATTAAACCAGACTTGTCATCACTGGGACATCTTACAATAAAATAAATGTTTCAGTGCTTTCTGGTGGATTCAGCAGTTATTGCACAATCACTTTTTGGTCTCACAGAAATAAAAGAATGATAGTTTCCTGAGTTTTGCCTTATCGACAAATGTCTGCTGGTGATGAGCCTTAATGCTACTTTACTACTAAAAGTTAAAGTATAATCTAAATAACTACCACCAGACAGAAATAGATTGAGGTGCTGCAGACTACTAAGTGTATTATTAGTTAATAACTGGCTTTATAATGAGTGTTACATCCAGTTTTGCTGATCCCACCACTGTCGGAGGCTACACGCTGCACTCACATTTATTCAGTGTTGTATCATTGGTTCATGAAGTTGCTGCTGTTACCCACTTTACATGCATCTACCTGTTTACATATATTGTTTTACTGTTCTTTACCAGTGACTGGTCATTACAGAATGGAAACATACACACAATGTCAGACCTGATTGCCTGACACGAGAAGCTTCATTATCATTAGAGGAAAGTTTAATTTATAAAGTACTGGCAGTAGCACCTCTTTTCCAGGAACTTGTTAATATTACCGACCCATTCAGAGAGTAGTACCAGGGTAGTTTTGCTTTTAGTATCCATCCCTGTATAAGCACAGTATTGAGCTGTCGGTCACTCATATTTTAGAAAGCAGTTACAAACCAATGCACTCACACAGGAAGTTACACAGGAAGTTACTATTACCCCTTTTCCACCAAACAAGAATGGGTGCTAGGTCCGTGCTGGTGCTAGAGCTGGTGGTTAGTTGGTTCAGATCCCATTTCTCCTATGAACCCATTTGCGTTTCCACTGGCAAGGAGCCAAGTTGGGGCCACGCCACTGTAAAAGGTCAGTACGTAACTGCATAGGTAGCCAGTTCCCCAACAACCAGTCGCTAGCAAGCTAGCCGTGGTTAACAAACAACTGTTACCTTGTTACTCAGTCAATGAAAAAATTATTTCTTTCATCGGATATTCTAGTTACAACATGATTAAGTTAGTAAAGCAATGTTGCATTGCTATGTGCAGAAATCACAATGTCCTTTCTGTTGGCATGTGAAATGCACCCTCGCACGTAATAATGCTTAAATGGAGGAGTTCATCGTGTGCATACAAGTGCTGTTCCTGGTTTTACAAGTCTACACTGAGATCCAGAGCCAAAACATCCAACTATTAGTGGCTACTGCATTTCCATTACTCTACTCTTCTACTATCACAACAAACTGGGGCTAAGTCAGGAACTGGCCCCGAACTAGGACTGGAACCCGCTTGGTGGAAAAGGGCCAACAGGAAGTTACAACATGTATGAGTTGTAACGACAGCAGAGAATTGTGTCTTCTGTACATCATGAGTTAAACAGTAGACATGTGGCCGTGTTACAAATTGATCCTTAAATCCACACCCCCCATAGTTGGAAACATGTTTAGTTGAAGTCAAAGGTAGAGTGGCAGAACGAAAACACACTGTGACCACGCTGCGTACACATTACCTGACATGGTGGGGAGACCATCAGTTTCACATTGAAACACAATGGAGAAAGTTCAGAGGAAATAGCTGCACTGATGAATCAGAGCGTTTAAGCGCTTTCTCGAGTTTTTTAGGGGAACAGCTCACTCTGACCTTCTCCAAACTATTCCAATACATTTTGCTGCTCGATGAGTCACTCATGGTGTCAGAGAGAATTCCTGTTGGTACTTTCACAGCTCTTGGTTTTGATGTGCTGCCTAGACGACACATCTCGTGTGAACACAATGAGCGGCTTGACACTTAAAATATGACGTGACAACTTCTGTCTGAACGGCCTGTTACTCATCCACTGTTATTTCCACTCGGTGTGTGATGTTCATTGCACTGAGGAATTATTTTGCAATGAAGTTTTTTTTTAACCTTAAGGGCAATTATGTTTTCCAGAATTTTATTTTTATTTTTCACTATTAACAGAAATAACTCTCATATTATACTGATGAGTGATGATGAGAATAGCAAGCACTGTAAGGTTTTCCATGTTTGTTTTTTTTCAGTAGCTCTCCAAGAATCAAACTGACAAAACAAACAGTACCCAATTGTATTTGCATTTATTATTTAATAATAACACGGTTTTCAGGGGGCTGCTATTGAAGGAGAAAATCTCAACCTTAAACCTAATCTACCTCCTGCCACCAAACCACACAGAGAATGATCTGAGGGGTTGTAAAATGTGGTTCCCACTGTTCTTAAATTGTCCTCTCCAATGATCTCTAAATCCCGTTCAATCATACACTGAGCTCACTCTGCACTAAAGAAAGTGTCCGGCTGTCGGCCCCATGTTCCTCTGTAGTCACCTCCCTCATCTCCCCTGTGCCACCTATGTCTTAACTTAAGTGGGGGTATTTTGGTATACTCTGATAAATTATACATAAAGCCCTAGCTGTGTGGTACAGCACAAGTGTGCATTTTATATTCTTGCCATACTGAAGACAGAGTCCTCTGCCCTCTCTCTGCCCAGAGCCTCTCAGAGTCTCTCTGCTGCACTCAAAGTTTCACCCTCCATTTTCTCATGTTGTATTTTTTAAAGCAATAGTCCTGCATGATGCGATAGTCACATTGCAAATCATGACGTACAATTTTATAATATCAAGAGAACAGTTTACAAAACAGAACTGTCCTGTTGGATTGGTTTATATACAGTCTCTGTCTCAACTGCCATCTTTTATAATTCTCACCAAGCTAAAAATCTCCAAACAGGAAGTCCCCAGTTTACGATGTAAGTCGAGGGACTTACAGCATGTCGCGGTTACATCGCCACCTCCCATAAATTTATGAAAGTCTGGTTCCATCATTCTGACGTTTCGGCATTTGCATCGTTAAAACAAATTTCGCGTAGGAACTAGTTGCTAAGCGGAGCGGATGAATACGTCATCATGCAGCGTTATACGAAGAAGACAGCTTTGGATTGTGCTACATCCATACACCCAGACGAAACAGACTGCTATACCAGTCCGCGTGATTGTGTTTATTTATTTATGCAAATTTACCCAGAATGGAAGTGGATCCCGCGAGAGAGGCCTGACCAGAAGTAGGAAGAAATGTTAGATATCAACGATTTTTCTCAGGAACCTGCGGTTCAGGGTGTCAATAATCTCAGCGTAATGCTGAAGGGTTAATTAGGATTAAAAAGGGTTAATTCAGATTTTACGACAAGAATAGACTTATGTTGTGCCGTAGGAATGGTGTTGCAGCATAAATGGAGGACCTCCTGTGTTAAGTAACTAGTTGTTGCATGAAAGACTTGTAAATCAGTTTATCCATCCATCCATCCATCCATCCATTACTGCAGTGAGGAGGGGATCCTCTCCCAGCTCAAAGTGGGTCAATTCAGAGGAATCAGTTAACCTGACCAGCTTGTCTTGGGACTGTGGGAGGAGGAGGCTGGAGTAACTGGAGAAAACTCACAGGGAGGACATGCAAACTCCACACATAAAGGCAGCAGCTGAGGTTTGAACCTGGAGCCACTGCACTACTGTAACGTAAACACCAAATGAAATTAATCTTCAACAGTGGTAAAAAGTTCTTACCAAGGCACATGGGGACATTTGCATTCTCTTAAATCTTATGTATGACTCTGCAAAAAAATCTTTGATTCAAAACAAATTTCTAAGCTTTAGCATTTTGCAAATTTCCTCTGTTTCGTATGCATCTGTTTTGAGTTTTGTTTGAAGGTATTTAAATTACGCTGCAGGTTATTCATACAAATAAATCAATAAAGTATTAAATACGCTGCCGAGAACATCGGCCATTCGTTGCTTGTCTATTGTATGTTAAAAACCTCTTTTTTTTATCAGATTATGACTCTTAGACTGTGTGAGTCAACCTTTACCCACAATGCAATGTAACAGTAGCGATACCCTTTTAATTTTGAAGGGTTAGCAAACATACATTATACATTGAGCCTTGTGATAGGCTGGCGACCTGTCGGGTGTACCCTGCCTCCCGCCCATTGACAGCTGAGATAGGCTCCAGCAGACCCCCTGCGACCCAATATGTGGCTGAAGCAGGTACAGAAGGTGACTGACTGACATTATACATTGTTTTTCACAACAAGTTGGTCTTCTGACATAAGTGTTAGCTTTCAGATCAATATCTCACTGAGCAGGCAGAAAGGTGTGGGAGGGTAGATCTGTTACCTTGTGCAGAGTTGTATCAGTGCACAGTCGAAAGGGTTTATTTTTATTCTAGCTCGGAAGTTCAGTACATCAGCTGTCGTATGGTCAATTGGTGAATTCCTCCCCTCTAAAATCAGTATGTCTCAAAAATCCCATATTGGTTGGGCTCTAGTTGTAGTTACAAGGTCTATCCCTGTTCTGTACATGGCTTCTGATTAGAACGATTATTCAACATAATTGATTACGTCGATTATAAAAATTCATTGACGCGGAAATTCAAGAATCAATGTGTCATGTTATTGTTTTTTGTTACTGGTAAAATCAAATACCAGCCAGGAAAAAGTCATGTACTTGCAGTTCTGTACAGGAAGTGGTGGGGGCAGTATCGCTCCCACTGTTGATGTTATTCACAGAAACAGACAGGAAGAAGAAGAAGCGGAGGCATGACAGTGACAGGAAGCAGAGCCAACCAATAAAGAGTGACGATGCAAAACAGCACAGCTTTTTGGGTTTTACATTTTGACTAAATAGTATGTCTGCCCTCTTGATGGGAAATGAGGGTACAAAAATACCAAGACGGACAGTCGACCAGCACAAAGTATTACGCACACTCTGCAGGAAGGAGGTTTCACTGAAGCACTTCATTTAAAATACCACATTAATGGGAAGCATATGATAGTCGGGGATTCTGCTAGCACATGGGTTAACCCGTCGCCCAGCTTGCATCAAACCACCCTCATGCAAATTTTTATCGTTTGGCAGCACTATTTATTATTGCACCTTAACATGCATTTCTTATCCAATTATTCGATTAATCAATGGAGTAATCAATAGATTATTTGATTACTGAAATAATTGTGAGCAACACCCTACTTCTGATGTATATAATAAAGATATAATCCACCTGGCATTGGGCAAGAGGTGGTATACACCCTAGACAGATCGCCAGTCCATTGCAGGGATAACAGAGAAACAGACAACCATGCACGTTCATGCTCACACCTAAGACCAATATAGAAGCACCAATTAACCTAACAAGCATGTCTTTGGACTGTGGGAGGAAGGACTCCATGAACCTTCTTGCTGTGTGGCGACAGTACGGACCAACACGGCGCCACAGTAGCTACATTACAGTGCTCATTAATTAGGCTGCCACTTCAAACTTTTTGTCTTCTCAACTATAGAGGAATCTTTTCAATCTAACTCATACCTTTATTCCTTTAAAAACTTTAAAACCATAATCAGTCAGTAAGAATGAATAAGAAGATTTCACTTTGAATTTAGAAAGGCCTTCAATAGTTTGATACATTCATGTCCCACTGTACATCTGTCATTTATCAGATCCCTATAGCACGCCACTATGCCAAAATCCTTTAGCAGTTAAATAGCGTGAAGTCAGTTTAAGTCGGTACGTCAGCATCAGAAAAAGAGGTTTTATATTCAGGTAGTGCACAGTGTAGTACTTTGTAGTTTCCTTTCCTACAGAAGGGAATGGGTGCATGTAGTTAGCCATACACTGAATAAAGCTGTAGAGCCAGGCAGCATGCAGTGTAAAAAAAAAAAAGGCTGACCTACTGCTGCTTGTTTAATTGTTAATGGTCTGGGGATAAATCAATAGAAAACACAGACGGGAGGCTAGTGGAGAAAAACAAGTCAGAATTGCACTGGACTGTTTTGCATAATTTCCTTTGAGACCTGGGATGGGAGGTTGAATGTAAATTTGGATTGAAGTTGATAAAAAATGAGCTCCTTATCGCTTTGTGTTTCACTGAACCATAGACTGTGCATGCAGTGGGTGGTATCTGAATGAGAAAAAGTATATTAAAAAGGTGTCTGACAAGCCTCTTAAAAAACAACCATAAATAGCTCAAATGTGAAAAGCTCCTTCAAGTAGCTCAACTTTCGAGACCTTGTTTCCGCAGTTACCTGTTTCCTGTCAAGTTGTGTGCTGTGTCAGTCCTCGGGTAAAAATACCAGCTGTAAAACATCATGCAACAGAAAACTACTCTGGTAAAAACTGATGCTTTTTAGATATTGAGGATGTCTGACCATTTCTGGATGTCTGTCGTCACATCATCTAGTGTAAAGCAGAAATCAGACACATCCTCTTCCTGTTTCTGGTTTATGAAAAAAAAAAAAAAACCCTCCCAGCATTGCTGTGCCCACGTTCATCCTTAGCGGTGGTCAAATCACACACACTAACTGAAAACACTTGTGTGGGTGTGTACAGCCTTTAAGCCATTCAATTTAAAATTATTAAGTTCCTCAACCCCAAAGATTAAATATGCTATTAAAATATTATCCTCCAGTTTAACTTTGTCTCACACGCTTGTGAGTGTGCCACTTGAGCAACAAAATAATCATTGTATTGAGCTGTGTTTTAGTAAAGCTAACACTCCATTTACACTCAGCTACTTCACGTGTTGCAGTCAATAATTAAGCAAGTGGTGATGAATTGTTGTCTAGTTATTTATGTCATTCTCAGCAAATGTAGAAAAGGTGGAAAATACTCAACAGCATGAAGACAGTGAGCTGACCCTAACACAGAGACCAGTGTAAAGAAGAAATGCCAATGCACGTATTAAGAAACTCATAATTCAGAACTTCTGGTGTGAAAACAATTTCCTGGTTATGATCAGATCACAGACAAAGGTGCTGTTGTACTGGAATAACATACACTATAAAGTAAAAATAAAACAATTTACTGCAGATGTGAGGCAAAAATACTTAGAAAATACTTTGATGTAACCATAGTAACCAAGTTATAAAAATACAGTTATTTTCCATAATCACAGTATCATCTGTAGGATTGAATTCACATAAAGAATTCATATAAAATCTTCTTCATACATCCTTCATTGAATATTAAAACATGTAAAGGTACATATGATAAAAAAAATTAACAGATAAAATTTAAAAATCTTATTATTTTGAAAAGTCAGTTTATAATATTAAATACTACTAATTAGGCTACTCTAGTGTAAAATAAAAGGAAAAATGGTTAATTGTGAATACCAACAAAAATACAAATTTTGGAATACTATTCCCCCACATAAAATAAAAAAAATGTTTAAAATAAATAAATGTGTCATAATTTTATAAATATTATTTTTTTTATTTCATAGATTGACTAGCAACAATGTAGCATGGGTTCTGTAACACTGACTGCCAGATATCTTCTGAAATGATATATTTTCTGTGGTTGCTTTGTCCACACTTGGGTCTCAGGGATCTGCTGGAGCATCAGACAGAAGGCGGGGTACACCCTGGACAGGTTGCCAGCCTATCACAGGGCTAACACAGAGACAAACAACCATTCACACTCCCACTCACACCTATGGTCAATTTAGACTAATCATTTCACCTAACAAGCATGTCTTTGGACATGAAACCAGAGTACCCAGAGAAAACCAAAACATGCACAGGAAGAACATGCAAACTCCACACAGAAAGGCCCGAGCTGAGATTTGAACCCTGAACCTTCATGCTGTGAGGCACAAGTGCTAACCACTGCACCGCCGTGCTGCCCTGATATAAAACCAATTGGTCAGAACTCATGTTTTTATATAAAATGTGTTCTAACCAAATATTAAATGTGCTTTTATCCATTTCATTGTTTTTTTTTCCACATTAATCTCCTTCAGTAAACATTAAACAGACTAAAATGACTGAAGGGGCCATATATAATTAAAGCCACTAACTTTTTCCTATAGTTTGGTTAATTTTGTTATTTTTATTTACTGTGTGAACAAGTCCCAGTGCTACTGAAATAAACCACTTTGGTTTGTCACATCAGCTCAGTGCTCACAGAAGAAACAATGAAGCTTTAAAGGAAAAGAGCAGCAGCAGTGTCCCCACTGTGAAACATGGAGGAGGCTCGGTGATGTGATGAAGCTGCTTTGCTGCATGTGGCACACATGGTCTAAAAGACTGTGGATGAAAGATGTGCAATTACTCACTTACCTCATGCATTTTCTCAAATGCTCACAACACAAGTGTGTGTGTTGGTTTATGTGTGAGGGTAAACAATGAGCTAAACCTGCTTCAAACAATTGTATTGGAAAAGTGCCTACTGTAGAAAGTGGGGCAGAGTGAATTGTTGGGATATCCCAGCCAGATGGAGGCACTTTGATGGATGATAGTGCATTGTGTGTGTGTGTGTGTGTGTGTGTGTGTGGGTATTACCTAGGTTGTGGGGACCGAGACCCCCTTTACACACTCTCAGTTCGGGGACTTGTCTGGTTTAATGGGGACGAAAAGCATCCCATTGGGTAAACCTTTTTTTGTAGACAGGTAGAGTAGAGACAGACAGACGGTGTGATGAGACAGTGGAGGTAGTGACATGTAGTGAAGGACTGGTCTGTCAATGGTATTGTGCGATGTGCCCACACCACTAAGCTTTCAAGTCCCCTCACATCATTACATTTGAGGTTGTGTGTGTGTTTGTGTGTGTGTGAGTGAAAGAGAGAATTCCCTATTTGTTGGCCGGTGCCTGCGTTGCCCACTGGTCTTAGAGAAAACAGGAGTATCCCATTTGTCGAGCCTCCTGTCACAGTGCACCTGAACACAATGAGCTGGGTTCATGTTTACAGCTGCACTAAAGCCAACGGAGTAAACCAGGGAAATTAGTGCATGTGCGTCTGTGAGGAAGCAGCATCCGTACATGCATGGGATGCGACGGGATGGGATGTGGAGGATATTTTCGGATAGTGAGAGTGAGCGCTGCTGTATCATACTGTTTGTGTTGAAATGAGCTCCACTGCACCTGAGTGAGGAGACTGTTTGTCCCACAGGGAGGACTGAGCCAGCAGCAGGCACAGAAGATGGAGGAAGGCTCAGGTTTTTCCTCTGGGATACAATCACTACTCAGTGTGTGTGTGTGTGTGTGCAACATTCAGTTTAAGCAGACAGATTTAAAGGAATTACTACAGTTTTGTAGAGGAGGCTGCAGTAGGTCACCTCTATAAATCAGAATGAATGCCACACTGGGGCGGTGACAGCAGCTGAACTTTGTCAGCAGTCCAGAGTTCTTCACACTCTTGAAGGCTGTAATGCTCCCATTTGATCACTGACATTTACTTTGGTAACATATAAAAAGCTAAGCAGGCAGGAGAAGGTGTGAACCAGAGAGTGTGGATGTGGGAAGCACTATGTAGCAACTGATCACAGGAGATACGTCACACACACACACACACACACACACACAGAGAGAAAAGATAATGATTATAATTTTCCTGCCTAAAAAAAATACCGTAATATATCAATAATGTAATAATAATAATGTGAATGTTGGAAAAACAATTTAAATGAATGAATCAACAAAATAATAATAAAAAGAAAATACAGTAATTTTCCTAATTACAATCCAGTTTATAGCTTTGTTATGAGAGCTAGTAAGTTTTTATGTTTATTAAATTATATTATATTTATTTTTTTATTGTGAAGCAGGGCCACAAAAACAGAACACAACAAAAATAGTGACAAAGGACAAACAGTGGACAGTGAACAGACATACAAACAACAGACAAAAACAAAGCTTGCAATCATGATTTAAGTGAGTTCAGGTTGTCGTGAGTATGGGGCAGGTTATATATATTGAGGGGTAAATGTCCATGATTAGTGGTTTCAACAGAAAAGAGCATGATGTGCATGATAGAGAGAGAAAAATAATTTAAAAACAAACAAAGAACCAGATAAAATAAAGAGATGAATAGATAAATGGTGCCGTGTCATAATGGTATTAAACCTAATATAATAGTTTATATGTTTATATGACATACCTAATGTGAGACAAAATAAAACAATGTGTTATCTAAAGTATAATATAACATAATAGAATATAATATATAATATTATACAATGTTATTTTACATTTTTATATACATACATATAATATACAATATAAGATCATATGATGTCACTTATTATAATGCAATATAGTACAGAATAACATAATAAGACATAATATAAGGTAGTATGAAATAATATAGTTTAATCTAGTAGACTATATTATAATTAATATTACAACAATGGACCGAGGTGGTGGGGGGCGGGGGGCCAGACCAGGAAACCGGGGAGGCGAAAGGTAAAAGGAAAAGGTTTCTCTTTTTAGAACCATAATCGCACTGAATGTAGTGTTGTGTAAAATAAAGAGGTCTAATGTTAACACAAGTGTTATATTACGACATTCAAGCTTTTTCACTCTGAAACGGCTTTCAATGAGCAAATGACACTGACACAGCA
>OOFC01049802.1:14999-32481 GCA_900323345.1 Pseudochromis fuscus
TCTGTTGTTACAGTGCAGCTTTATATCTCATACCTTTCTCACACTTTTCCTTCTCTTCTTATTTTCCTCCTCTTGTGTGTGTGTGTGTGTGTGTGTGTGTGTGTGTGTGTGTGTGTGTGTGTGTGTGTGCGTGTGTGCGTGTGTGTGTGTGTCTCACCCATACACACACACACACACCACTCATCCACATGACAGTGATCATGGTTTCTCCCGGCTTACAGATGCAGTCTTTGTTACATACAGTGTGGAGATGTTTTCTAATCTCCTAATGGATAAGCAGAACTTTAAACGGCAGCTTTGTGCTGCTGATTTAACAGATGATAATCGCACACTTTATTTTTTCACTGGCTCGCCGCTGCACTGAGAATTGAGTTACCCGATCAGAGCCTGTTTTTTCTCCCAAACGCCTGCCGCTAGATTAAATTTCTCCCCTTTCTTCTTTTCCTCTGCTCTCTTTTATTCCTGTAAACACAGCGCCGGCCCCAAAGGAGACAACATCTACGAGTGGAGGTCGACCATCCTGGGCCCTCCAGGCTCTGTGTACGAGGGAGGGGTGTTTTTCCTGGACATTGCCTTCACACCAGACTACCCCTTCAAACCACCCAAGGTGAGTGATGCCCTGCAGCAGTGCAGCACAGCAGCCCTCCGTTCTTTAACTCAGAGCTTTGAACAATGCTGCTATTGTCCCAGCTGGCTGTCAGCTTCTCGCCCTGTTGTCCGACAACAATGACTCGTTTAAGCCTTGTTCACCTACAGCATGTTGACAAAATAAGGAGTGACAGCAGCACAGAGAATTGAAGAAGACCAATGATGGGCCCATTCCTCTGTCATTCAAACCACATGCTATAAACTTTTTCAACTTTCTGCCACAAAAACATGAAAACAAAATCCTCATCTTTAGATGTTGATTTAGTGGTTTAACATCTTCCAGACAATTTCAATTAAATGGCAACAAAACAGCTGTGACAGTTCACTGAAACATGTAAAAAGGAAAGCAAATGTTCCCAAAACATCAGCACGGACTGCTGAGCGTCTGAGAGTATTGTCACTTTCTCACATTAAAACCTTCTGCTGTCTGTTGTCTGAGTCTTTTAATGAGCAGGCGAGTGAATGTGCATCTAAATAACCACTCACTCTGCTGTGCACAGGCAGCTTTTGGATTTATTGAAAAGAGTCAGTCCCCTGTGTCCCACATAGTCTGGTGTAAACCTTGATATAAATACACTTTTATATAAAAATAGATGACATTACTACAATGGTGTATTAGGACAGTGGCAGGTATAAACAACAGTTATTGTGCTGGGGGATGGGGGTTATGAGAAAAGTTTCTGTCCATTGCAGCTCATCCAAACACAGAAATGTCTCCTCAGAGTCCAGATGCTGATTATAATCTTCTGATTCTGGAGTGAAATCAGCAGCATTTTCTGAAAGCCTCAGTCCCAACCGGACACATGAATTTAGGAATTGTGCGTCCCTTGTGTTTGTTGAGGTCCGTGGGAGTCATGGAGGTTAAAAAAATATATATAAAAGTTGCAAGGTCTTTGTGAAGCGAACACAAATGAGATGTTGCACATGCTCCATAGAGGTAGGACTGATAACGTGCGGCAGGTGCACAGCGATTTACTTTGTACGTTGTGAGTGTGTCTGCTTGGGCTACATACGCAGGAAACTTGCTCCCAGTGTGCGTTAGACCTGTGGACACTGTACAGCACATTTACATCCTTGTCAAAACGTGGGAATTTGTAGAGTGTGTTGATCATGATCAACGAGGAGGATCATGATCATCTTGTTTGAAATTTCGCAAGATGCACTTATGTGGTGTGTGAATGTGTTGCTGTTTTTTTTTGCATGTACATAGCTGAGCAGGGAGGATGGCAGGTTGGTACCAAAGCTTAAAAGTATTTCCATTGTAACAACAACATTGTTGTTGTGAGTTTTTTTCCCTGAATTTCCCACTTTAATCTATGAAGTGTTTTCTCTGAATAATACTTAACTTCAACAGCTCTGTATTTTTAAAATAACCCCAACACAGCGACTTACATGACAGCTCCTCAATAGTGAAGCCTAAAAATCTCCACCACCTCCTGGTGTGACTGCTTGCAGTTTAACACCAGATTTTTTTCCAAATATGGTTTCTTTATTACTGAGCACTTTTTAAAATGTTAATGTGTGTTCAGTTATTAATTTTTCTGCTGGATTGGTGTTTAATTTGTTATTTGATGCAGTATAAAGGAAGTTGCCATGAGTGATTGCTGCTCTGATTCATCTCAGAGGTACCTACACACCTCTGTACAAATGTACAAATTATACAGCTTAATAAGTAAGTTAATGCTAATGTTGTGGCTCACATGCTAAAAGCTCAATCAATTCATGAGACAAAGTATTTTTCATGTTGCTAGCTAGCCAAACAACTAGCACTAACTCAAGATCCGAGCAGCGAGGAAACTTGAAGTTCAAGCATAGACTGTCTATGAAAGATGGATGTAGCCACCAGGTCTCAAAAATGTCAATGTGGAAGTGCAAGAAAGTTCAGTACCACAAACGGCCACTAGGTGTGAGGAGTCCATAAAACTCAATAAGTTGACTTAAATTCAAAAATTCATCATTTTCAATCAGTACATTTTTACTAAAGTCAACTCTTCTTCCCTGTGATCTGGTGTCCATCTGAAAATCATTTCATCATTAAGGAGATATTAGACTGAGCAGAGGGGGATTTAGGGTTAGTATGACTGGCAGCTCATTCACCAGTGAACTCCAGTCTCATTCACATTGGACAGTGTCCTCAGGGTCAAGGGTCAGACCCGCCTCCTCACTCCTCCCTTCATATCCAAATATGGTCACTTCTGGCTCCAAACAACCAACATGGTGACGTTCAAACACCAAACACTCAAACCAGCAGGTGACATCACGTTAGCTCCGTCCTATAAGTTCAACAGATGTGTGGTCACGTTTGGTTGGGCAGGAGGCGGGACCACGATGCAATGACAGCATCAGATTTTCAATTCCTCAATCTTTTTGCTTCACTTTTGTACAGAGGGAGGAAGTGGTGGATAGTGGGGTAGTTTCTGTTGTCATTATGATTTAAAACGAGTAAACACAGGTGTTTGACAATAAAAGGCTTCGTCCAACCACTAAAAAAGTTTTTGTCATTCGTATTCTCTGAGAAATGGCCAAAAAAGTGCAAATTCTGCCAGGGTATGTAAACTTATGAGCACAACTGTATGTATATAGTCTGTAGTCTAAAAAGCTACAGCATGAGACATGTGCTCATCAAAATGTTTTAGTACTTTGTTAAAACTGCTCGGCACTGTGCTTTAAAAGTAAACAATATGTTGGTAGGCTACTGTCGGAGTGGTGTGTGTGTGTGTGTGTGGGACTGAGACAAAATACACCCGTGTGTGTGTTGATGGTAATGAAGGAACATGTGCAACAGTGATGTGTTTTTGGGCAACAGTGGAGCTCTGTGGCACAAAGACGTATCAGAGGTTGTTGTTGGTAGGATCAGATCATTGTTGGTTTGAGTCTTTTCGTGGGATTTGTCGACAATAAAGGAAAAGAAAGAATATGATCAGACTTTTCCTTGAGGTGTTTCTTGTTTTGTTTCCTCCTGATATGCATGCTGCTAGCATTCAGCAGCGTTTGGCTTCCCTCCAGTGAAGCTGTGGTTTTGTGTGTGTGCGCTGATGCAAGTGTGTGTCAGTATTTACACAGTAGACTGGCTGACAGCGGTTGCCACCTCCCTCGGTTTGTGAGTCGTGCTTCTGTTTTTGCCCTGGGTTTTGGTTTCAGGTCTCGAAATACTCACTGAGTAACCTCTATCAGCCATTTAGAGACACAAGTTTTAAAAATAAGTGAAAAGTAAACTAGGAAATAGTTTCAGATATCTGCCATATTTATCTTGTTTTTGTTATGACACACTCAGTATGGACGCACTGTGACACTGAAGGACAGTTTTAGAGATTATTTATTTTGAATTCAACCTCAGGGGTTCATGACTATTCACAGAAAATGTACTAAAAATTACATCGTAAGTTCTTTTTAAAATAAATTTGTATGAATGCTGAATTGAAAGTGTTTGAGAAAAGGTCAAAAGGCTACAACATTAGAGGGAACTATGGTGTAGAGACCATGAACAGCCACAGAAGACTGAAGTTGTAGAGATATTTTGTGAGGAAAATACATGAAACGGCAAATACAGAAAACTGATCATTTAAATCCACCAAAGAAACCAAACCCATCGTTTCTGTTAAGGACCATGTGTCTCCCTACGTCCAACGCCTCCTGTAATAATGAGCACAGCATCACAAACACTGCTGGACATGTGTCATACATGTCAATTTGTATTATATTTAACATTGTGCTGTGCTCACTACCAACTGATTTTACCAGCCTGTTCTCTGATCACGTTTCTTCTTTGTTTTTACACCAGCCTGAGTAGTTCAGATGGTAGAGCATGAGTCTCTTAATCTCAGGGTTGTGGGTTCAAGCCCCATGTTGGCAGCAGTACTTACATGTTGCAAATAAAGATTTCTCAACTTAAATAAATGAAGTACATCTTTGTTTCTTTCTATCTATCTTGGATTTAAGATAAAATAAGAAAACAAGTTCAAAGTAGAATAGAAGAACAACTGGAAAAAGCTCATGAATACACAGGTAAAGAATTAAAAAATATACAAATATGGATTTAACAGAAATTTACTTGAACATATATAGGCATAGTATGAATATGTAAATATATATGTATAAATAGATATATATATGTATACAGAAATTGCATTGTGTGTGTTGACTGACTATGATGGTTATGAATAGTTTTGTGTTAAACTGTTACTGAAAAGTTCTTATATGGCTGATTGGTGTTAAGTAATATATAATAATAAACTTTATTTATAGAGCACTTATCAAATCAAACTTTACAAAGTGCTTTCCATTAATAAAATACAGCGCACATAAAGAAAACAAAATAAAATACAATAGTGCGCACAAATACAAAGCAACAATTTAAACTTAAAAAAAAATGTAAATAAAATCAGGAAAGGTTCTCCGATATAAATATGTTTTAAGCATTGACTTAAAGGAGAGCACAGAGCTGAAGTACTAGAGAATAAGTACTGCTGTTCCTGTGCAGTACTAGAATTGGTTTAATATTAGATCATTATAAAGTCTTTTAGAAACTTATCATCAGTGAGTGTGAAAACCCACATATAACCTGTCTGCTGCACACTTCAACACATCAACGTTTCCCTGCCTTCCTCCTTTTAAATCACCAAGTGGATGAACTTCCTGTATTTCTCTCTTCATCCTTCCAAAACACTCTGATAGCCTCCATTGTTTTTCTAATATGTTTGTACATGTTCATGTTTTCTCAGTGTACATGTAACAGAATCCTGTGTAGACACTACAGCAGGATATTCAGAAACTTAATAACAACCAGGAAACTCCTGTCAGTTTAAACTAGTCAGCGAAGCGTGCAGCTGAAAACTGAAACTCTCAAGTGCAAATAACTGCAGTTCCTCACATGGCCACTCGAGGCTCCAACATTTAGTTTACAGAGCTCCATGTTAAAACCTTGCAGCAGAAAAAACACTGGTTTAACGTCAGGGACACAAAACAGTTTTGTTCTCTGTGGCTAATTTTACAGTTTCATGACAACTGTACTGAGGAGAAATTCAAAGAAACTTCAATCAAGCACAAAGCTGTGAATCATTGTAAGGGTGGCTGCTCTGTGTAGCAGGTCATCATAGGAGGCCCCTCCCATCCACTCCTCCTCAGCCCCTCCCCTTCATCCAAATTTGGAGGGAAAAAAGATAACTCAGCTTCAAAAAGTGCAACAACACTCATTTTAGTTGAAGTGATATTCTGCCCTAAATCTGTCAAATGAGTTTTGTTGTAAAAGATATAAACTTGGCCTGTTGGAAACCTCCAAAATTTATGACAGATTTCCCAGCAAAGCTTTCACAATAACTAGCTGGTGCATGCCTCCCATGCAGCTTCTTATGCTGCATTCACAGTGATAGTTTAAGCTATTTGCAGGGCTGCTGTGAGTCATTTCTCCCTCATCTTCTCGCACATTCAACCACTAAAGCGAGGCACATGTCTGACGCACTGTATTTAAGTTGGGTTGGTGTTGTTGAACAGAGGAAAGTGTTTGCAGAAAAACAACCTCAGTGTGAGGTGCGATGGGGTTTAAACCAGAGTTCAAGCATCAGTGTAAGAAATGGTGAAGAAGACGCTTTAAGTTCTTCCACCTGTGATGTTGTGATGTGATTGGTGGTTTCATGCTGAAAGGACGTAAATACTTTTACAACAAATTGGAGTTATTGGGGAATGATGTTGCAGCTTTGGGTATTTGATCTGCAGTCTTGTGCGAAACACGACTCCTGAAGACAAACAATGTGGAGGACGGGAGCCCATCTCCTCCCGTCTCCTCCCGTCCAGCTCGACCCGCCTCCTTCCTGGCAGTCCGCACCAAGGGGGAAACAGAGCAGGTCTAAACTCTTGGCCTCCTGCTGCCTTGTTTTTCCAGCCTGGCTGTGAGCGGTGCCATCCAGCAGCTCACCGACTCACAGCCACCAATCTGACAGCTGCAGCTGCTCACTACACTGGCTCACTCACTAATGTTAGGATGATAAGGCCAGTTACGGCTGACACTGATACTCTCCGATAGAGGGGTGAGGACGGCGCTGCGGTGTTTTGTGTCTCGGCCCTGTGTTTTCGGGGACCTGTTCGGCAGAGCTACCCGATGACAGGCTGAGAGATTAACTAACATTATCCCCCTCCTCTGACTCTAATTTCCTCACGGCTTTGAACTAAATTCCTCCGAACACTTTATCTTCCTCTGCGTGACATCGGTCTCATTTTCAAACTTGTAAAATGGGCTGTTTAACATGCCTCGAAGAAGCATGAAGTCAAGCTCAGACCATTCCCCATGTTCCCTTCTTTAAAGCCGACCGTTCTGTTCTGTCTCATTTGAAATATGTCACGGTGGCTGCCCTGCAGTTCAGCTGCTTTTTATTCCATTTGCCCAGAATGACTGTTAAGTGTGGCCATTGGGTTTGAACAGAAGTGAGGTGATGACAGAGGAGCACACAGTATCACTGGTGATGTATATGAAACCTTTTCAACCAGCACCACCATTAAAAGCCTTGTTGATGTAGTTAATTCACCCTGAAGTGAGGGTGATTGGACAGAACAGTGTTTACTCTGAGATGATAGATGTCTTCAACTATGAGAAATGTTTCTATAGCTGTGTTTATCTCTGCTTATACGACCATTTGAGACAGATCAGTCAAAGTCGTGATGGTGGTATTACAGGATTTAAAAGGTTGATTCATGAAAACAAAAACAATCTCACATTTAACTTTATGTGTGAAAGTTTTTCATTGGTGAGATTCATGATATGAGGACATATATCTTGCAATAAAAATACAAAAATCTTGATTTTATTCAAGTCTTCCACCTCTAAATCTCCTGCAGGCTTTAATTCCTCATTCTTGCAAATACATATGTTCTTCATTCAGGAGGGTGGTCCAGCTTTAGAGTATGCACCCAGTAAATCCAGCTTTAATTTCCCCACAGATATTCAGGAGACTGCATGCATACAGCAGACAGACAGAGTTAGCAACTAGCTAGTGAACATAGTTGAGTATTTTAGAGAAGATTATCAAGATAGTTTCTTCTGAGCTGGTGGAGACCAAAACAGAGGTTTAAAAAACAGACACAGAGTAGAGGAGGATCATCCAGGTTCAGAAAATGTCTTAATTTGTCAGGATATTTCATCAAGTTTCTCTAAATCCATCTGCTCCAGGTCTTATTTTCCCACAGATAGATAGATAGTGGATATTTTCTGGATGGATATGAGAGTAAAGCGTGATCTTTTTTCACATGTGGTGGAGGTCAACCTTGAAATAAACCAAAACATTGTTCATGCAGCTTTAGGACGTGGTAGTGTTTTTATGAATTAATGTTTTTTCATGTGAGTTACAGAAGATGTAGAATATAAGAGGACTCCACACATGTTAGAGATCATGATGGTGGATTTTACTGAAGTCTTCCACCTCTGAATCACCTGTAATCTATAACTCCACAGTCCCTCTTTCAAACACAGGTGTCCAGCTTTAGAGTGAGCACAATCTTTTATAAAACATCTTCCTAAGTTTCTGTAAATCCTTTAAAGCCAGACGGAGTTAGTGACTAGCTAGTGAACATAGTGGATATTTTCTTCAGAGTTGGTGGAGACCAAACTGGAGGTAAAAAGAGAGTAAACCATGATTATTTTTAGTGGTAATTCTTCTCCTTGTGGTGGAGGTCTGTCTCGAAACAAACAAATAAAACTGCTTTAGGAAACATATGATTTTCAAAAAAAGAATCCATAGTTACACTCATTCTCAGTCATGTTTTCAAATGTATGTTTTTAAGTCAGGCTCATGTTTACACCCAGTTTTATAAAACAAGTGTTTTTCTTTTTGGTAAAATTCTGTAAAGGTTTCAGTTTATCATGAAACCTTGAGGTCCTCTTCACCACAGATCCACATGAGACTGCTGCAGATTTACATAGTCAAGTATTTTGTTCTTAAATATCAAGATGTTTCCTCAGGAGCTGGTGGAGACCAAAGCAGAGGTAAAAACAGGGTTTTTCACATCTGCCTCTAAATGGTCAAATATAGCAATGATTTTTAAGTAATGTAATCCTCATGCTCTCCAGGGGATGGACCATTGCATTTACTCTGGAAACATATTTCTGAATGTGTGATACAGAATGAACACAGAGGTTGTCTTTTGAGGCTGATGGATGAAACCATAATACGGAGGAGATGTCGGATTAGACTTTTTATTGCACGGAGGCAGCATCATAATCTATTAGCATCGGCCGTGATGGGATTACAGCCCGTTAATGAGACCGCACAGAGTAGCCAGGGATCTGTTTCATGGCTGCTGGGCCACCAGCATTAGCATGCCACCGCTAGCTCGTCTCAGCGGAGGTGTAAGAACAGAAGAGGAGCGACTCCGACATGAGACCTGCTCTCAACCAGTCACCATCAATCAGCCCCCGTCTCCCGCCCGCCTGCCTTTTCCTTGTCGCATCTCCGGAAATCCTTTCATGTAATGGAAAGCGTCCTGTTTATTGCTCTGTCTGTCTATCACGAGTCAGCCATGGCGGCGAGGAGGCGAGCTCGCATGTGAGGGTTGTTTGTTTCTCATCAGAGGGCGACGTGAAGGGAGGTTAATGAGAAGAGAAAGGAGGGAGGAAATAAACGAGAGGAGGCTCCAGTCGCAGAGCAAACAGAAAGGGCTGGGGGTGGGGGAGGGGGGAGGCATGCCTGTCCCGGTCAGCATCCTCAGCTCTAAGAGAGCACAGAGGTCAGAGGTCACTCCTTAATGATGTGGTGCTCCTTGTGCTGATGTAAGGCTCTGCTGAGCACCGGAGGCTCTCCACACTTCATTGTTGAGTTAAACAGATCCACAGGGACCGTGAGCTTCTCCTTGGTGTGAACTGGACTTCACCTCAGAAACACTTCACTGTGATGTCCCGGTGTCAGGCAGGTGTTTATTAAAGCATGATGCAGGAGACTGGATTGATTTTAGATTTTACATCTGCCTGGAGGAGCTGCTCAGTCAAACCTCTGTTAAGTTGTTTCAATCCTTTAACACGGTGCTGAGGTAATGTAGCAATAAATAAAATGCTTCTCAGGTTTTTTTTATTGAATGAACAACATATTTCAAGATATCAAAGATTATTTGATTGGAATACTTTATATTACACACAACCACACACATACACTGTAAGTACATAGTCAACAAATGAACCAATAAGATACTGAAAAGCAGATTCAATAAACAAATACATGAAATCAACACTTGAAATGAATGTTGTTGGAAGATGTGTCTGAATCTAGAGGCTCTCAGAGTTCACTGCTGTGCCGCGGCTGCATAATCATCTTTAATAATTGAAAATGTTTAGAAATCTTTGATGTGCATCTGGATCCAAATCTGCTGCAACATGCACACAGTGAGACGGTATATGTTTAATACACGGCGGGGAAATGATCTCAGCATGTGAAGTAATTCAAGCTCAGTCTTGTAAGACATTGATAAATACTGTTACCTCAACAGTCGGTCAGATTACAATGTGCAGTGTGAAAGGGATGGATCATAGTTCATGTAGATGATGTTTCCACAATGAGATCAACTGAGTGGGGATAACTGCAATACACACACACACACACACACACACACACACCACGCTTTTTGTTTACAAGAAAACGTTTGAAACCTGGAGCAACAAAAAAGTGTTTGAATTCCAGTTAGTTTGTAGTAAAACAATAATTAATCATTCAAAATGTGCCTTTCTCTAAGTGTTCATGCACCAAAGAGAACCGGTGTGTTTTATTGATCAGTATTGACCCCGCCCCCTCGCCGTGTCGTCCCAGGTGACGTTCCGCACCAGGATCTACCACTGCAACATCAACAGTCAGGGGGTGATCTGTCTGGACATCCTGAAGGACAACTGGAGTCCTGCTCTCACCATCTCCAAGGTCCTGCTCTCCATCTGCTCCCTGCTCACCGACTGCAACCCTGGTGAGAGCTGCAACACACACACACACACACACACACACACACACACAGACACACAGGCTGTTCTCCCTTGTCATATCCGTCTCCAGCTCGGACTGTGAAAGGTTGACTGACATGTGCATTCTGCATGGATAATGTACATTGAAGGGTGTCACTTTGAGACTGGAGCCGTGCTCTCCTTCAGAGGACGGTCCGACAGCTGCAGTGATGGAGACACTGCTCGCTGCAATCTGAACTGTACAACGCTGCACGCTGCATGGCTTTCACATAAAGGTCATAAAATGCTGCATTACAACCACAGCACAACCCAATAGGCTTTTTTTTTTTACACTGTTTATTTGAGTGTTCAATGACATGTCAGAGATAATTAAGTGATAAAAGATTAAGATGAATGATAAAGATTTAACCTATACGTTAATGTGAAAAGAAGCTGTTTGGATGTGTGTGTGGAAGTGTTACCTTATGCATGTTGGAAAGATAACAGTGAATGATCATGTTCACATCTTAACACACACTCAGTTACAGCATCTGGTTCAAATGTAGCACAAAAAATTTCAAATCCATGGCGAACAACATTTGTCGCTGTCTTGTCAGTGAGAGTAAATCCACACTGTAGATGTCCTGATGTTGATGTGGGAACAATCCTGGGATCAGACCTCTGATGCTGAGTTCACACCAAACATGAAGCGAACAGCCAATAGGAGAAAGACACATGGTGAAAACTGCCTCTCCTTCTTGGTTTCATCTCAGAGTCAAAGTTCTGGATGGCAACGATAAGCTCCTCCTCCATTTCTGCTCCTCGGTGATGTCGGGGAAGCTCAACACTGATTGGTTTTCAGGATACCATGAGATGCAAATGTATCACTCAAGTTCAAACTTCATCAACTCGTGCAACTACTTTCTTTGCATTTACTTGATCTGTAATCGTGAGCATTGACCGCTGTGAATCTGCACCAGCAGGGTTGGCGTTGGGGTTTTTAGGAAACCAGAGACACATACTCATGACCCTTTTTCTCAACACGACAATCGAAGCTAGCTGCTTGCTGATGCCACTGCTAGCTAAAATCCAAATAAATATCCAGATTTGCAAAGCTATAAACTGTTTTCTCTGCAAGTCATGTAGAGAAATGTTACATTACTTCCTCCCAGTATTTTACAAACCCACTGTTGAAGATAAAGCAGTGGTTTCCAGTCTGTTTCCCTTTATTTGGAAGAAGCAGATGTCTGTGATTTGTTAACAGCTCCAACAAACACTGACTTTCTTCCCTCCAAACTTCTCACATGATTTAATTCTAATAAAAGATGAAATGATCCAATATTCCAGCAAAAAAGATTAGAAAGATTAGAGAGAAATCCCAACAACTGAAAACAGATGTGTCCATGAGGACGTTATTTCTCTTTTCTTCTTCCATGAATCATGTGATGAGTCCTCACATGTATCTGCTGTCTCTGTTTGTAAAACTGGATGGAGAGTAGTTCAGAGGAGTGAATTCAAACATTGTGGTGAGGACACAGTGTGCTGCACGGCGTCCTCAGGTCTGCTGCAAGTACAATATCTATGAAGCACCCACGTCCAGAGTCTCATTTGTGTTGGCGAGGACATCTCACATAACAAGGTGCATTTACTCTTCATGAAGCCTTTTGTGACTGTTTCTACCTCTACGACGTCCACGACTCCCACAGATTAAAAAAACTCATCTGTTTGGGACAAAGACTTGGTCATGAGTCTATAAGTGTTGAGTATTTTCAGGTTGTTGTTTCCATATTTTTAATTGAGTGTGTGAACACTTCATCATGAGGCAGGCATCTCCGTGTCACTTGACAAAAACACGTCCTCATGCATCATTCAGTGGAAGTTATGCAAGAACAGACCTGGTCCAGACCTCGTGCTTTCTGAGCATCAACACACATCGACTGGACTGCCTTGCTCAGGAGCACCTCAGTAATGGACATCACTCTTCTGCCCAGTGATATTCTCAGTGTGACTAATAAGCAGAAAATAGGACCGGAGCTCGTTCATCCCGTTTGTGTTGGTCGTCCTCCTCCTGAGTCATAAACTGTGAGCCTCCCTGCTCCCTTCACTGTGGTTCAATCAATATTTAACCAGGACCGGCTGGCTAAACACAATCCTGTAAACAGCTGACAGCGCTCACTGAGAAGACATTTTTAAAGCTAATTAGAGCCATTATGACCCAGTTTACCAGCAGTGCAAAGAAACACCGCTGGACGAGGAGAGGAGGGGAGGGGGGGGGCTCAGTGTGGCCTTTATGGACCAGTTAAACCCACTTCCACTGGTCCTCAGCTACCAACACAGTTAATGTGTGTTGGTGTAAAGTATTTAACTGAGGCGGTTAAAGGAGAGAGCTGCAGTAAAATAAAATCTGTCCAGTATCACCACAGAGAGGAGGATGTCAGGTGATTTCAGATGTGATGGAGGAATGAGGAGGAGGAGGAGGGGGGCAGCCGGGAGGAGGTAATGCTGATTGTGTAGACCTCTGATGATAGCTTGTGTCCTCTCTGCGAGGATTGCTCTTTGATAAACGAAGCAGCGGAGACTCTCTTTCCGTGGGTGGAAATGAGAGTAGCTCTTCCTCTCCTCCTCCTCCTCCTCCTCCTGTTCAGATGCTGGGGAGATGAAATGAGCCGACTCCTTTAAAGTGTGATACAAAAGAGATTTGATCGACACCCGGTCCCACCAAAAAAAAAAAAAAAGGAAAAGGAAAACAGTACCCCCCTCCTCTTCCTCCTTGTTCCCCACACACTTCTTTCTGCCTCTTGCCTCATCACAATCAGTCCACTCGCCGCACTTCTCACCACTCGCTGGAGTTTTTTTAAACCCAGCCTCAAGTGCTGAATGTGGGATCTGAACTCGCCTAAAAATATCTCCTTCCGTCGGAAGATTTTCTTTCCCGTGCAGGCGGAGATCGTTGGCATGTAGCTCATTAAAGCAGGGGGAGGGGGAGGAAGAGGAGGAGAATGGAATGACAGTTAATCAACCCTCCCGGTGCCGCCGCCGTCCTCGCCGTCACGCCACGATGAACCCTGCATCACCGTCCCACAAGCAGATTTCTACCTGGGGGCGACCTGGTGGCTTGTTGAGGCTAAGCCACATGTCAGAGCTGGTATCTGGGGCTCAGATCCAGCCCGGGGCTTCTGTCGCATGTCAACTTTTTTTTTTTCCCTCCTCCTCATCGTTCTTCTTCTTTTCCTGGCTGCAGAGCATCCAGAAAGTAACCTTAAATTTTTCTAACAAAGCCCGAGGGAGTCCCGCCGAGTGATTCCTGCTGCTGGTGTCTGGGATGGATCTGATATGTGGCTGATGCTCGGACAGGCTGGAGTAATAAAGGCACCTGCTTTTTTTCTTGCCGCGGTCGCTTCAGGCGTGTGAGTTTGTCAAACCTGTAATAACACCTGCCTCTCCCTGCCTCAGAGGAAGGCTTTACTCTCTCTGAATATGTGAGATAATAACAGTTGTACGTCCTCAGCTTCTGTGCAGTGACTTCAGTGGCTCAAAACAGGGGCTGTGCTGTTTCAAAAAGGGCTCAAATCACTGTGAAATCACTGTGATCAGCTCATACAACACATTATCTTTCACTGGGATTGTTCACTCAGACTGCAGTCATGTCCAAAATACACACTTCCTTCTTCGTTCCTGCTTCACACACCAGCTGAGAGCAGCCGAACCACTGGACCCACACTGAACCCTGCAGCCTCAGCAGATGGTGAAGGAATTAAATTAAATTAGAATAAAGAAATGAAAGAAGAAGTCATCTCTCCATCTCTGGACTGAGACTCCTGTTGCCGTTTCAGAGTCTTTGTCTGCTGCTGTGTCCATGGTAGAAAATCGTTCAAAGTTCAAGAGGCCAGAGCTACTTTTTTGTGAGTGTTGTTGTGCAGATGTGGTTGAGATTCATTAGCATTTTATCCAAATCTACGATGAAGTTCTCCATCGAAACCAGGTACTAAAATGTTGTTGGTGGGAATCATCATAACTCCACCACATGACAGTCTGCAACAACAACAGGCTTCAGTGCAACGTTAAAATGATCTTTAAAGAGCATCAGCAGGATCCTGAGCTCTGAGCAAACAGCTTATGGAGGATGTAGCAGGACCTCACATCTTGTAAGGCTCTAACTTGATGAATCGACAACATATTTGAAGTTAAAACAACTAATCTCTCTCCTGAAAACATCTTCAAACCGTTTCTGTGACACCACAACAGTTATTCTGAAGATCACTGAAGATCAACTTCCTCCTCCTTCACCTGACGACCAGCTGCATGGAGGAGGGACCATCCGTGCTGTCGAGTCGTGCTGGTACCCTGTAGTGGAAAAGTATCAGTAGAACAAGTAACTAATATCCTCAAATAAAAACCAGTATTAAATTAAAAGTTGTGGCTCTAATAACGACCAAGGACAAGGTTGATATGAATAAAAAAAAACATCCTGGAGAAAAACAGCTGTGAATAAATGAATCAGTGTCTCTGCATAAACACTGGTTGTGGGTTTTATTTTGAAATGTTACAGAAGTGTTGAGTTTGTATTAACAGCATAATGCAGTAACTTCATGTTTTGATCTGACACATCTAAAACAATTTCAAGGCTTTGTAGTGAAATGTGACAAATGAAACACTTTTAGTCCTGCCTGTGTAGGAGGCCTGTGACCTTTGACCTCTGTAAGAATTTAAAGTACTGTGTACTGACTCATTAAGTGCATATGTCATAATGAGGGATGACTGTTCACAGCCCACATCCACAGGCCAATCGTAGTCCTGGCCTCCAAGCTCATTGACATTACGAGTGTGTCAGTGGATCAAGCAGCAGCCTCCATGAACATGTTGTAATATGGAGTCAGATCCTCCAGCTTGAAGCCAGGACACCCTGATATGTACGGATCCATTCATCCAGAAATATGGGTATAAGCCTGTAAAAACCGCCATCATTGAAACCCCAGCAGGGATTAGTGCAGCGGGGTGTTTGTGCAGCTTGTTCAGTGGAGCTGATCGCAGTGCTCCGTCAGCAGGCCGAGCCCCCGCAGGAGGCGGCGGCGAGCCCGCCTCAGAGGCTGCGAGGCTCCAGGAATTTGTTTCTCTCTGTCACCTCCCTGAGAAATTGACCGGCGGCTCACGATCAATAGAGGAGCCGCAGATGGCTGTTGACCGGCCGGACGTGCGCGGCGTATCAACAGACGGGACAGCACGCCACCGCAGCCATCACCGCCGATTTACCACCCCGTCAATAAAAGTGTCGGCGGCGCCGTACGTCACACCGTACGAGCTTGACGTCAGACCGCAGGAATGATGGAGCAGCGTTTTGTTTGACTTACAGCTTTTCTGTGGTTTTCACCGCTCGTAATAAAATGTCTATGCATTCTGATGAGGCGAGGTGGTCGGCCCGAGCTCTCTCCACCACTCTGCACTGTGAGGCGCTGCGTCGGGTAATTGGATGTCTGACAGCGCCATGTGGCTGTTTGTGTAAACATGCTGTATGTCCTGATACATAAAACATCACTCACACAGATGTGGGCTTTTGATGCTGATGTCACACCTCCCTCAGGAAATCTGATCATCACATCACAGTGTGGCCGTGACGAGGAGACTGGGACAGATTCTGTGAAATCTTCTGGTAAAGCCTCCACGTCCCCTCCTGCGCCACCATCAGGAAAATATTCAAACTCCAGGAAATACTAAAATGTAACAGACACATCATCGTGAAGTTGTCTGGATTGAGGTCACGCTCCACAGAGGATGTACCATATGAGCTTTGATCCACTCAGACTCAGTGTTCACATGTTTTCTAAGTTTCACTATTATTCTTTAGAAGCTTTCTTAGGTTGAAGGCTCATCAATAAAGAAATCCAATCAGAAGTGTTGGTTCTTTGTTGATCGCAGATGAACTGGTCTGAAAACCAGTCAGTCAGTCATCTTCTACACCTGCTTCTCCACACTTGGGTCTCAGGGGTCTGCTGGAGCCCATCCCAGCTGTCATCGGGCAGGAGGCGGGGTCACCCTGGACAGGTTGCCAGCCTATCACAGGGCTAACACAGAGACAAACAACCATCCATGCACGCCTACAGTCAATTTAGTTTGATCAATTCACCTAACAAGCATGTCTTTGGGCTGTGGGAGGAAACTGGAGTACCCGGAGAAAACCCACACGTGCACATGTACTTGCTGTGAGGCACCAGTGCTAACCACTGCAGTCTGAAACGTCTGAAACCCAAGTGGCACCAAAATCAGCTCCTCCACCAGGGTTGATTACATGAATCCATGGTTTGTAACATGATGACCACTCAGGTCTCAGTGTGAAATTGCACATTAAGTAGATATGTGGTTGGATGAAAGCATTTAAATCAGTTAAAGTTGTAAGTGTGTCGGGCATCCTTGTCCCAGTCTGTGACGACAAAACCAAAGCAGCAGCCAGTTGAAGTAATACTCCTCTGTAGTAATACTCCTCAACAGGTGCTGTGTGGATGATGACAGAAGGAAACTCAAAGGAAGTTTATTTCAGAGAAAGGTTGTAGAGTAGTCAGTGGTGAGAAACACCTTAAATTATTTGAGCTGTACCATGAATTACACTTAGTAACAACAAGAACATCTTTGCTAGAAACAAATAATTACATTAACACATCATGCAGTTATTCCAGTATTTACCCATCTCTGGATAAAAACACTTGGTATGGTTCCCTGTGTGGAGGGAGGGTTGGAGCCTCGGTGTCACAGCCTCTGTCAGCCTCACTGGTGTGTGTGTGTGTGTGTGTGTGATGTTCGACACTGTGCTGTTTGTGCCACTGACTCCTCTGTCCTGTGTGTTGCAGCTGACCCTCTGGTTGGAAGCATCGCCACACAGTACCTGACCAACAGAGCCGAGCACGACAGGATAGCCAAACAGTGGACCAAACGCTACGC